>OVAN01011698.1:0-14438 GCA_900406275.1 Anastatica hierochuntica | reverse complement strand
AAATAATACTATAGTTGAGAATAAATATATTTTCTTAAATATAAGAAAAAAACACTTAAAATTATAATATTTTAAAAATTAGAAGTATAATTTTGCTAAAAAAACTATAATAATTAATAATAATATGAATCCCGTGCTTTTAAATCGCGGGTCAAAATCTAGTGTATTTTAAAAGATAGTTACTTTATTTTATTTAATGAGATAATTGCATATGCTTAATCTCTATTTATCAAAAATATAATAACTACACCTTTAAAATAAAAATAATAATTTATTGAATAATTGATAAAAAAAATTTTATAAGCTACCTATATATGAAAAAGTTCAAATCATTGATTTAGGTTCAATTTTTAGTTTATATAACAAAACAAATTTACTACAAGTTGACAATGTTGATTGTTAAAACAAGAGTACACGATATATATATATTTATATGTTTCATATTTTTTTTTAAATTAAAAAAAAAAAACAAAACGCACCGTTGTGTGTAACGCACCAAAAAGAAGGAGGATAAAAGTTAAACGGGAACATAAAACTGCTCTCATTCCAAAACCGCACCTATCACTATTTGATTTTTAAATATTATTTTTGTAAGATATTAAAAACCACAGTAAAATGTTGTAATTCAAAAACTGTGTCGTCCTTTGTTACCATTCACTACATTAATATGGGGCTGGGTTTGTGATGCCTTGATTAGTTAGAATTAAGAAACTCATTTCAATAAATGTTATATTTAGAATATTTTTTTGGTAAACTTAATTAAATGAGGTTTTTTCCCATCATATTTATGTATATATATACATTTCCACTTAAAGTTTGATAATCTCTAATAATTATATTAGTGAAAAGGAAATACAAAGTGTGTATCAACCACATAGATGGTATAACAAAAACAAGAGAAGAAAAATCAAACTTAAAAATGTTTTATGCAAGCATATCGGCCGATTGATTCTGTTCTCGATTCACATGAATCATTGAACATTCTAAAAGTTTGTTCATCCACCATCGAATATCCATTAAACGTTTCCAATTTCTATATTTATGTGTCTCTAACCAGTTCTTGATTATCCCCTTTGAAGCATACATTTCGCCATCCTCTGGACCAAACAAGTTAGAGGACATAAAGAAAGCACATTGCTTCTTCTTGTAAAATAGAGGAGACTTTCCTGAGTTTTGAATGACCTGAAAAGAGATGCTTACCATAATGATCACGGACTATCCATCCCACACAAGTATCTTCTCTATCTACAAGGAGTGAGCAAGCAAAATTACACTACTTGTTAGTTTCGTAACTTTTTGAGACCTCATCATGTCTCACCTTCCATTTATTGATTTACCTCTTTTCTTTGAAAATTAGACTTTTCCATACGTTTCTTTTGATCATAATCAATAGCTTTGAATTTCATATAATGTTTTACGACAATCTACATTTCTAAATACCCAAGAAAATTTTCAACATGTTGATCATTTGTGACGATAACTAGATGAGATTTTAAGTTAAAACTTAAAGGGAAATAACTGAATTCAACATTGCCCAAACTCTCGTTTTCAAGTTGTGAAGAGTTGTATTTGGTTCCAAAGTAAACACCGTAAAATATTTTTCTACATCAAAATGAATTTAGATATAGAACATAATGATCTACAAAACATTAATTTCATTAACCTCCATATTGATTGATTAGAGAAGACTAGGAGAAAAAGTCTTAGACGACACAATCTAGAAAAAGTAATTGTCATATAAAACTTATGGTAAACAAGCAAGAAGATATTATCTAGATTGGGTAATTGGATAATCCATATATTCAACATCTTCTAGAATAGGTAATTTGAAGCATGTTTTAGATTAGGTAATTCATATTGTGTTTTATATTAAGTAGAGTCTATTCTTAGTAGAAAATCATCAAATTACTAAGAACTGAGTATTTGCTATAATTCTTGAAAGAAAAATATCAAACACGTTCAAAAGATTGTGTATACAGAAAAACAATACTTACAGAGAAAACAAAGTCATTATAATTCTTATTTCCATATTCATGATACAAAATTGAATCTCCACCACATTGAAAATATGGTTGATGACACTAACTTTTTTTTTCTACTTCCTCAAAAGCTCCACAACTATGGAAAAAGGTGAAATAGAAGTTAATTAAACACATGCATAAGACAATAGATTCAACGTGTTTGCACTTGATGGCTTGATTTCTCATTGATGCGCTTGGCGGCTTCGAGATTATGTCATCAAGCTTTCCACAAAAATCTTAATGAAATTTGTGATATATTAAAAAAATTAAATATTTGTTAAATATATTAAAAACATTAGTTTTCCTATTTTTCTTTATAAATTGTTTTGATGAAAGAGCCTATCTCTAATAATTGTCTAACTCTAATTGGTAAACTTTTGGTGTAATGATAGAGTAAGATAGAGTAATCGAGAAGGAAGAGAAAAATAAAGTCAGCATAAAAAAGAAGAAAAATAAAATTAAAAAAAAACATTTCTTCATTTACTTTATGTTACGTTTAGTTTATCTTTAAAAATACGGAGGAAAGATTACTATTACATACTATTAGAAGAAACATAGTAAATAAAATGTATCTTCTTAATTAATAATTATGTATAGTGTTCAGTATATATACATTTATTTATGTAACCGTATAACCGTATAACCATATGTACACTATATACATCTAATAGTCCCCCTCAAGATGGAGTCAATATGTTGAGAAGACCCATCTTGGACTTGAATTTGTTAAAGAGTGTAGGATAAAGGGGCTTTGTTAAGATGTCTGCTAACTCATCTTCATATGTACATGAAGAGTTTTGATTTCTCCAGTTTCAATCTTCTCTCTAACCAAATGATACTGAGCTTCAATGTGTTTTGTTCACTCGTGAAAGACAAGACTTTTGGCGATATGTAATCAACAGTTCACAATAAAGCATTGGTGTGATAGGAGAAGGAGCTTGTAAGTCATTTAACATACGAGATAACCACACCATTTCAAATGCAGTGTCAGTCAAAGCTCTATACTCAACCTCAACTGAAGACTTAGAAACCACATCATGTTTTTTGGTTTTCCAAGAAATTAGTGAGTCACTAATGAACAAGCAAAAACATGTCACATATCTTCTTGTATCAAGGCATTGTGCCCAATCAAAATCACTAAAAGCTTTAATCTGAAAGTTTCCTATTGAAGAAAAGAATATGCCCTTACCAATGGTACCTTTAAGATAATCCATAACCTTATGAGCAACTTGTAAATGAGCATCAGTGGGAGCAGAAGTGTACTGACATAGTTTGTTGACAGCAAAACATATGTCAGGACGAGTGATGGTCAGATAAAGTAACTTTCCAACTAATCTTCTATAAGGTTCTGCACTAGGTAAAGCTTCACCAGATTGTGCAAACATTTTGTTGCTAGGATGCATTGGAATGGAAGATGGTCAGCAACCCAAAGGACCAGAGTTTGATAACATATCCATGACATACTTGTGCTGACAAACAGTGATGCATGCAGATGATCTGGCAATCTCCAAGCCTAAAAAGAACTTTGGTTGTCCCAAATCCCTGATCTTGAAATGGTTTTTAATATGTGTTATGAATGTAGAATTAGCATCCTCATGAATGCTTGCAATCAAAATTTTATCTACATAGACCAAAAGGATAGTAAAACTCTTATCAGTGTGACTGCAGAAAAGAGTGTGATCACCATTGATCTTCTGAAACCCAAGCAACTTCAAGATAGATGATAACTTCAAAAACCACTGTCTGCTGGCATGTTTGAGTCCATAAATGGACTTCTTGAGTCTTAAAACTGCATTTTTGGGAAGAGAGTCCCCTTGTCTTGCTGCATATCCTTGTGGCAAATCCATATAGATCTCTTTAGTTAATTCACCATTCAGAAATGCATTAGAGACATCAAGCTGATGCATAAACCATTTTTTTTGCAGCCATATCCAAAAAACCTTTAGCTCTGACCATCTTAGCAACATGAGAAAATGTATCAACAAAATCAGCACCCTCATGTTGGGTGTATCCCTTGGCCATCAAACGAGCCTTATACTTTTTAAGAAATCCATCAGCATGTAATTTCAATTTGAAAACCCATTTACAACCAATTGTTTCCTTTCCATCAAGTAGAGAACAAACCTCCCACGTTCCAAGGCCTTCTAAGATCCATACTCCGCATTAACATCATCACACCACTCCTGAGATCTCATAACTTCATTGAAATTATGGGAAGTAGGAACAAGGAGAAGAGAATTGACAAAAAGGGAATGAAAAGAGGAAAACTTATAATAGGAAATATAAGCTGAGAGAGGATACAAAGAATGAACTGTTTGGCACAAATAATCCTGCAAATAAGAAGGTCTATTGCGTATTCCCTGGGATGAGATTGCCAAAGGCAAACTCTCATTAGAAGATGATGTTGCAGAAGACATTGTATCATCAGAAGATATCTTTGCATAAGGCAAAGGAATATCATGTATATTTGCAAGATTTCAAAAGAAATCTTTTACTGTATTTGGAATAGGAGAAACAAAAAAGGGAAAGTAGGAACATTCCATGTATCAATACTCACACTATTGTAACATGCTATCTTATTAACCGTAAAAGCTGAAGCGTGAATCACAAAACTAGACTCCAAAACATACAAGTTTGACCTTGATTACTCGTGCTAATCATCAATTCCTTTGAAAGATACTATATAAAACAAGAGGTGGAGGATGCGAAACTGACCATGGATCCTAAATCTCTAGTAAGACAGCTAACACTCATCAAATTAAACTGAAAAGTAGGAACAATTAGCACATTTTTCAATTTTACTCTTGCACTAAGTGTAATTGAACCTATGCCAACAATGCTCTCTGAAATTCCTGAAGGGGGTGTGACAAAGGTATTGTTTAAAGGTGTTAGGTTTAAAAAAGGGTTGAAATGTGGCAAACTGGTAGCTCAGTTTAAAAAAGGGTTGAAATGTGGCAAACTGGTAGCTCAGGTTTTCACCCAAGAAAACACTGCAAGCGTACAAATGCGTACGTTGTAGTGGTTTGGGATCAAATTCTCAGAGACTAAAGGTTGCACGACAAACTATCAGATCAAACGCGGGCTAAAGCGAAAAAGAAGAGTTGAAAGGTGATGTTATAATTCAAAATGAACAGAGAAAGCAACGAGACAGGCATGAGTAAAACAATCAGAGAAAAGCGCTGAGTACAAGGTGTTCTCAAGGAAATCATTTCATCAGGATTATAGGTTCGTTGTCAGGGAAACAATTAAGAGCCATATTGAACTCAATTCAAAGGATTATAGTTAACCTACTTCTGTAGCGCTAACTATCTATGCTTAATGATCATATAAACTAACTTTCGTTGAGTTTTTGAATCTTAAACATGCATTCTAAGCAGGATTGATTTGTTCACAAATTGCTTACACATCAATTTTCATTGGTCTAAGACAATTTGCTCATTTATCCTTCTTTCAGGAATTTCATTAAACACTTTCGGTGCGTGAAATATCCTAAGTTCACGCACTAATTGATCAAGCTAATTCAAGCAATAAACACAAAGATAAACGAAGATCCATTGATAATTCCCTAATCTAACGACCTAACAATTACAGATTTATGAAATTCCTTATGAGAAACCCTAAACCCAACTAAAAGACTACTCACTCATAATAAATGAACAATCACAAAAGAAATCAAAGGTAAACATGTTGTAATTTCAATTGAAAGAGTAAAAGGGTTCAGAAATCTTTTGCGAAACGAAGTACATGTTTAGATCTGTCTCTCTTAGGTTACAAAGCTCTCTCTCTTGTCAAAAACTCAGAAAAATAACATAATGGAAGATAGAACACGAGTTTAGGTATTAAACATGTAATTGGTTCTCGAAATCTCGATTTGGTTCTAAAAATCTTGGTATGCGTCATGACAAGGATAGATCATTCCTATCATTCTGCCAGGATGTTCATTTCTTCAAAGACGCTTCCTTCAATACTTGAAATCCATACAAAATGTGATATTTTCGCACAATCAAGACCATCACCTGTAAAAACACTAAAGAACACAAAACTACTCCAATGAGAACCAAATACATACTAAAATACCATATATCTCGAATAAAACCACAATAAAAACCTGTAAAATACGAATACATCAAATCCTCTAGACTTGAATCTTTGTTTGTCCTCAAGTAAAGGAAATGAAGATTAAGTCTACGGGAGAAGAAGTTTGAATACAAAAGGACCTTGTGCTATCAGTAGACTTTACTTTGCACTACATTCGCTGACCACATAGACCTGAGACGGTTAGAACAGTCTCCCAAAGAATCCCTGGATGACCTCCCAAGTCCATCCATACTCCAAACTTTGAACCTACAAGCTTAGCATTCATGTTAATAACTCTTTACATTCATTCAGATAAGCGTGAAACTTTTTCACCAGAAAACTCGTCATCAGGAGTTTCAAGCTAGGTAATCAAAGGACTTTTAGTGGTGAGACTTAAAGTGTTTTGGGGTATCAAATCTGCGCTAGTATGCAAAATATTATGCAAAATCGCAGGAGAGAAAGAGTATATTGATATCCATGTCCCCTAACTACCCAAGTACAAACCACCAAGTCAAAGTAAACCAAACATGTGCAATCCTCAGGGTGCATTTAAACAACAAAATAACATGTAAATACTAATTTCTAAACCAAATATAAACAAATAAAATGACATTTTCGTTTTTTATACATATGAAAATATGGTAGAAACTAGCATTATATAGACATTTTAAATCATAGAACACCCATACAACATGAGGAAATGCAACATATCCATCTAACCCCTCTCATACGCCCAACACCGAAAAAGCAGACACTCATGACCGTGTCTAAACCACCTAAATTGTTCAATCGTATCTAAGTAACTAGAAGGATCATAGCTACCCTATTCTCTCCATTGTTTTTACATTTGTGTGCATATAAGATCAAAGAGAAATGCATGGGGATTCAATGAGATAAGGTGAAGGTGTGGTGCCAGACTAAAAATGAGTCTGGTCACCCAGGATTACCAAAAAAGAGTGGAAGAAAAATGGGGATGTAATCCTGAATGATTGGTTTGATTTCCTGATTTCAAGTTCCTGGATCAAAGCAATTAAGTTCATTAGTAGGTCAGGTAAATAGAGTTAAAAAAATTCTGACAAAAGCTTGAGTTCCAAAGATTTCTGACGGGGATTTTGGTCATGAGGTATTCTGGTTTGCCTGCGCTAAAAGATCAAGTGAAATGGTCAATAAGAATAAAAATGAAGTGCAATGCGTAGAGTCAATAGTCTAAAATTATCATAAAGCACACATAATCTATAGGGTCTGACTCAATAAAACATGAAAACTGACTCAAAATGAAACACCAAAAGAAAAGAAAAAGCATAAGTATTTTCCCATACTTATCTCACACCGTCTTGGTGTGAAACAAATCCAAGGAAGGGGTAAGTAGAAAATAAAAAGATAAGTCCAAATAAAAATAAAACCAAAAGAAAAGAAAAGAATGTCTATTGTGCTGCTCTGGAACTGCTGGCAGTGGGCCTGGCTCTTGGTCTGGCTCTGGGACGCCTGTCTGCCTCTCCAGAGGTGTAATCTGCTCTCCTCTTGGAGGGCTTCTCGATTCGTCTAGCCTCCTCTCACGCAAGTGCTGCGTGTGTCCCGCGTGTCTCCTCATCGTCAGTCTCCTCATCATCTGTCTCCTCATCCTCGCCATCATCTACATCAGCTGCAGCTGCTGGTGGCGCTCTGCGCCTGATAGTGTCCTCTCTAACTAGCATGCGAGGAGAACAAGAAAGTAAACGCCTTATCCTCGATAGCCCCCTGGCGAAATGCAGCATGAGGGAACTCGTCTTCTGATGGCTTTGCATCGTCCAAGCTCTGAACTCTGCGGCTGAAGCAGTAGGTGGCAGTGGTCGATCAAGTACATAAGCAATGAAATCCTCCGGAAACAGCTCCGCGATCTCAGGATCAATATGTGCAGCAGGTGGAGGCATGTGTGCCTCATAGTCTGCATCATCAGCATGGTCCCTAGTAGGACCTGAGGAACCCTTCTTAAAAGAAGGGGGACATGGGCAGAGACGGACTGCTGGTGGTAGAAACTCAACTCTTGGTGAATCAGCAATGGAAGTCAGATTCGGGCATGGCATCTCAATGTATAGAGACATCTGTTGGCGATCCTGGAAGTTGTAGATAAAAGGTCTCGAATCATCAATGAACTTCTTTTAGGGAGAAGCTAAGATGGCACAGTCTACGAGATGCTTCCCATCGAGGTAAGCATAGGTAGGTTTATTGTCTCGCCAGATCTTCACCTGCTTGGGGAGTTTGAACTCCGCCCTCTTGTGACCAGTGAAATCAAACTTCACAAAATGAAAAAGACGAGTGATAAGAGAACCTACAACAAAAGACTTCTTCTCAGAAGCAACCACCTTGAAGAAGGCGAACTTGTCAGCAACAACCGTGACCATGTTTAAATCTGTAGCCGCCACATAAAGAATATGAGCTTCCAAATCCCAAGTGTGTCTAACTCCAATGAACAAAAGACCCAACTCATCGTTGGTAACAATATTCTGAATAGACTTGACATAGATATGGGAGCTAAGGACCTTGGCTGCAAGTATGAGAACGAGACTGCGGATATGAGATTGCTTCCCACACTCCTAGAAACAAATTGTCGAACAGCAATATAGTTCTAAAATTCGTTGGAACTCAGAAAATGTGGGACATATGCGGCTCAACCCTGCGCAAAACTAAACACTCATGCCCAATCCATAAGGGAAATACAATATAACTGACCATGCACAATGAAAGAGAATGTGTCTTGGTTTGCCACATGGTTGCTAAGATAGTGATAGACGAGGCGTGCATATGCCAATAACTCTCGGTAAAGCTCATGGTAAACATGCTCCTCAAGCTCCAGTAAGCCTAAGAGTCTCATCCTCCAGAATAGATCAAAGAAGTCCTCACAAATCCCCAATGCCTATAGGAGGTCCATGTCAATGACACGGATCATGGGGAATGTGATATGCTCCAAAATCCTGTAAGAACTGAGAGTCGTTCTTATCTCATTCTTCAGTGACAGGAAAGTTGGCGGGATGTATGAGATCAGTCTTCCTAAACCGTTCATGCAGATAAGAGCTAGACCTCACTCTTGTCTTGGGGACAGCTCCAGCTTTACGTCTACCCATATCCTGCGAAAATGAACACTTGGAAACCAAATTAGTATCAAAGTCAAAAACACTACAAACACGAAAATTATCCTCTCTATTGCAAAGAACAATGTTCCTGTAAAAATCAAAATCATAGACATCAAGAGCATGCATCAATACAGTTCACAAAAGCAAGAACATCATCAACTTATTCAATTTTCGTTTTGCATTCACAGTCCAAGTGAAACTCATCAAAATCATCGCAACCAAACATAAAAAATTGTATAAATCAGTCGCATAGATGCCACAAAAGAGTAATATCATCAAAAACCAAGGCAAATCATCAAGAACATGCATCCTCGCAAACTCCAAGCATCCGAAATGCGAAATCAGAAAATCACCAAATTCATCCCTCAAATCACTAAATTCTACTGCAGTCCTACTTTTAAAAATCATAGAAGATGTATATAGTCATCATTCATGGACCAAATATCGATTAAAAATAAAGGAAACAAAAGTTCCCAAAATCACCCTAAAAGTGACGAAAATAGTAGTGACGATTGTGAACACATACCTTCGGTTCAGAAACCGATCAGACAGAATGAGAGAGAGAAAAAACTAATGAATTTAGGATCAAGAATCAATCTGATCCATAAAGAATTGACCAAAAACGAGATTTGGGGGTGATTTTTCGTTTTAGAGAGGAAAAGGAAGAATGAAGAAAAAACTTGTGTGTGTGGCAATATAACATAATTTTGTGACAGAGATCGATCGGTCCTTGTCATTCTGTAAAGGTGCATAATTAATCATGGATCGATCGATCCACGTGCAAGGATCAATCGATCCCTATCTTTCTGTTCAGACGCACCTGTTTCTGCATTCCAAAGCAAAAAACACAAAAATAAAAACCACCAGAAACAAAAAACACCAAAAACGTGAAAAACTAAAAGTCTAGCTAAATGAAAGCAAAAACTATCTAGTGGGTTGTCTCCCACTCAACGCTTTTTTAAAGTCACGAGCCTGACTGTAATGCGATTCGACGGCAAGTGGATCCGTTAAAGTAATTCACTTTCTTTCTTCGGGTGGCGCGTCTACAATGTATGACTTCAATCTTTGGCCATTCATAATGAATCTCTGTTCGCTATCTTCAAGAATGACAACTCCATATGGTTGAACCTCAACAATAATGATTTAAATAAGACTACCTGATCTCGAGCAACGAAATGGCGTAGAATGATTCTTTTATCATGGAATGCCTTTGTCTGTTCTTTGCAGACTCTTCTATTCTCATAAGCATTCAAGCGTATCTCATCAAGTTTACTGATCTGAATCATCTGCTTCTCAGCTGCAGGCTTGATGTCGAAATTCATCAACTTAGTAGCCCATAATCCATTGTACTCTAACTCAACAAGCAAGTGACAAGACTTCCTATAGACCCAATGATACAGAGTTGTGCCTACAGGAGTCTTAAATGCAGTACGGTATGCCACTAGTGCTTCATCAAGCTTCATAGCCTAATCTTTCTGCATCTTGCAACTTGTCTTCTCTAAGATTCCCTTAATTTCCCTGTTTGAAATTTCCACTTGACCGCTGGTTTGAGGATGATAAGGTGTAGCTACCTTATGTCAAACTCCGTGCTTCTTCATCATACTCTCAAACAACTTGTTGATGAAATGGGATCCCTTATCACTGATTACAACTTTGGGTACTCCAAATTGCGGGAAAATCACCGATTTAAACATCTTTAAAATGACCTTGGCATCATTTGTAGGGCTGGCTAGCGCTTTAACCCATTTGGACACATAGTCCACAAAAACCAAGATGTATTGACCCCATGAAATCAATACCCCAAACATCGAAAACCTCAACTTCCAGAATGAAGTTCTGAGGCATCTCATTCCTTTTGCTGATATTGCCTTTTCTTTGACAAGCATCACACTTGGAAAAGAAATCATGGGCGTCTTTGGACATAGTAGGCCACCAGAAACCTGCTTGTAGTACCTTCGAAACCATCTTGAAGGTAGCGAAGTGTCCAACATATTCTGAACCATGGAAATTATAGAGAATACCCTTCACTTCTGACTCTGGGATGCACTGCAAAAAGTCCATAAGAACATCTCTTGTAGAGAAATGGATCATCCCAAAAGTAATGTCTGACGTCTCTGAGAAACTTTTTCTTCGCATAGCTAGAAAAATTTGGTGTCTCTACTTCAGACGTCATATAATTCACAAACCAAACCAAAGAATCTCATCATGGATATATCTAATGGTAAAAACATCTGCTTCATTCTGATACTCATCCTCCAGCAAGGTGACCATGTAGACATTCTCCTCTGGAAGACTATCATTAAGTGGAGTCTCACCTTCCACTCGCAGGCGAGAAATTTGATCAGTAACACCATTCTCAATGCCTCTTTTGTCCCAAATTTCTAGATCAAATTTCTGTAACAGCAATATCCATCTCAACAGTCTCGGTTTAACATCTTTTTTAGACATAAGATACCTCAAAGTTGTGTGATCGGTGTGAACAATGACTTTGTATCCCACCAAATATTGTCTGAACTTCTCAAAAGCATAAACCATAGCCAATAGTTCCTTTTCTGTAGTTGCATACTCGATCTGAGTATCATCAAGTATTATGTTGGCATAGTAAATCATATGGAGCTTCTTATCTTTTATCTGACCCAGAACTGATCCTATTGCATAGTCACTGGCGTTACACATTTCCTCAAAAGGTAAATCCCAATCCGGTGGTTGCACAACTAGAGCGCTCATTAGTGCCTCCTTGATTGTCTGAAAGGCTAACAAACAATCAGCATCAAAGTCAAATTGAAATGTCCTTACAGAGTAATCGAGTTAGAGGTCTGAATATCCTGAAAAAATCCTTGATGAACCGTCTGTAGAATCCTGCATGTCCAAGGAAGCTGCGAATATCCTTGATAGATGTAGGAGGTTGCAGGCTCGTCATCACCTCTATCTTGGCTCTGTCAACTTTGATGCCCCTCTCTGAGATCCTATGGCCAAGAACAATTCCATCCTGCACCATAAAATGACACTTCTCCCAGTTCAAAACCAAATGTTTTTCTTCACATCTTTCTAAAACCCCGCAAAGGTTAGACAAGCAATTAGTAAATGAAGAACCATATACAGAAAAGTCATCCATGAAAACTTCCCTGATATCTTCGATCAAATCAGTTAAGATATACATCATGCAATATTAATAAGTCTCTGGTGCATTACATAGTCCGAATGGCATTCTCCGGTAAGCATATGTCCCATAAGGACACGTGAAGGTGGTCTTCTGCTGGTCCGCCGGGTGGATGAGAATATGGAAGAAGTCTGAATAGCCATCAAGAAAACAATAATTAGGATGATTGGTAAGTCTTTCAAGCATTTGATCAATAAAAGGAAGTTAAAAATGATCCTTTCTCGTGGCCGAGTTCAGCTTCCTGTAGTCAATGCACATCATGTGTCCAGTGATAGTCATGGTGGGAATGAACTCATTCTTCTCATTAGTGATGATAGTGATCCCACCTTTCTTTGGTACCACGTGCACTGGACTTACCCATGTGTTGTCAGAGATGGTATATATCACACCTGCACCCAAAAGTTTCAGAATCTCCTTTTTGAAAACTTCCATCAACTTAGGATTGAGTCTTCTTTGATGTTCGGTAGAAGTCTTGGATTCAACCTCCAAGTGGATCCTATGCATACAGAGATCTGGAGAAATACATGTGATATCATCTAAAGAATATCCCAATGCTTTTCTGTACTTCCTCAAATTCGAAAGAAGTAAGACAATCTCAACATTGTTCAAGTTAGCATTGACAATCACATTGTTCAAGTTAGCATTGTGGGCTTGTAGTTTGTCAGATTCAACCACTGAGATACTGACAAGGGCATCACGCTGACACCTGAACCCAAGTCATAAAGACATCGCTCAAAAGTAAGCGATCCAGTCCTGCAAGGTAGTAGAAAATGACTTGGATCCTCGCGTTTCTCCGGTGCGATGTTCTGCAGAATTGCGCTACACTCTGCAGTAAACACTGATTCACCCTATTCTAAGATCATTCTATCTCAAAGAATCTCCTTCATGTACCTCTTAAGAGAAGGTACCATCTTGACTGCCTCTATGAAAGGCAATTGTATATGTAATTCACCGACTAGATCCTTCGGCTTCTTGTACTCGCGTTCCTTGATCTTTTGACGGGGTCTTGACAAATATGGAGGCTTAGGGACATAAGGCGGGGGTGGTACATAGTCTTCCTCAACCTCCAGTGGCTTCATTTAATCATCACAATATGATGTGTTCACGCCTGGACATGGATCATTTGATCCAGGTGCAGGGATCGATCGATCCATGTCCTTCTCTCTGGAGGCGTTAAGAGCCATGGATCGATTGATCCTAGTGCAAGGATTAATAGATCCGTGTCCTTATGGTCTGGATGAATTTTTCACTTCTTTGCACTTTGTAGTGTGATAGCACTGCAATATTCTTTGGGGTTCTTTTCTGGTTTGCCTGTAATGACGCTCGGAGGGGCTCTATTGCTAGCAGAATGTGGATGTTAGATCCAACACTTAGAATTTATAAGAAGAATGAAATGAGAAAGAATTCTGCGGGATGAATCCCGTTTGGACTTTGATATGAATAACGTATATATTATTGATGATCTTAAGATGAACTAAATGAATATATGTCTTTTGTTAAGAATTTATCAAAGAAAAGAATTGGTATTACAAATCTTCTGAGAATGTAAAACTTTTAGTGGTGTTTCGTATCTTTTTCTCTCTGCCCCCTTCTCTACATCTCTCCCCTTCTTTAAATAAGAGTTCTCGATCAATCTTGATGGTTCCTAGATTTGCTCCGCTATTCTCGGACCAGCTTTCTTGACCTCAGACTCGGTCTTCCTTGTTACGCAAAACCAGCTCTCGACTTGTAGCTAAATGGTGTTGGTGTCAAAAACGGCCATCTCGAAATCAACATCCAAGATCGCATCTCTAATTGGACTTACTCGAAAACACGACCAACGTCTAGACTCACCGCCGTGTAGACTTAATGTATTCTAGACTTACTGTCGTCTAGACTTATCGTCATCAAGACTTAATGTCTTCTAGACTTACCTTTCGTCTTGACTGGTCATCGTCTAGACTTAACTATCGNGTCATCGTCTAGACTTAACTATCGTTCAACGAAGTCTATCCCTCCGCAAACAACTAATGAGCCCGAATGCTAAAGTTAACATCCACGCTTTACGGATAACTCTCGGAAGACCTCGCA
>OVAN01011697.1:0-14440 GCA_900406275.1 Anastatica hierochuntica | reverse complement strand
GTAGTTAGGTTTTACAAATTTAAAACTTGACGAACAAAACCTTCGCAACAACAGGCGGCGAACGCAAAAGGCCAATACTCTTTTGGGATGGAAGTTGTGGACAGTAAAGTCGGCCCCGTCTCTACGATATGGCGATGTTTTTGCTCAGATACGCCTTTGTGTTCTGGTGTGTATGGCGGAGAAGTCAAATGAGCAATGCCTTGTTCTCGAAGGTAAGACTTTAACACAATAACTCGCTACCGTTGTCTATGAAAAATGTACAGATTTTTATCTGAAAACGGTTTTCGACCAGACCATTATAAGCTACGAATATCTCTTTGACATCGGATTTCTGTTTCATCGGATAAAGCCATGTGTAGCGGGAGTAGTAATCAATTAAAATGAGATGATATTTGTAGTGATCATTGGATAGAATAGGAGAACTCCAGACATCAGAATATATATACTCAAGAGGCCTCGTAGAAGTGATACTTGAGTTTGAAAATGGAAATTTATGGCTTTTATTTTATAAGCAATCTGAGCATGACAGAAATTTAGGTGAAGGAGGAGAAATAGGAAGCGAGAATTTAGAGACAATAATTTTTAAAATAGGAAGAGAAGGGTGTCCCATACAGGAATGCTAAAAAGATAACATAGTCGTAGGTGATGGTGACGAGAACATAGTTGTTGGAGTAGATATGCTTGCTAGCCATTCATATAACTCATTCCTAGTGCTGTCGTGGATTAACCAGGTCCCCATGCTCAGGTCCTTCACCTGAAATGNGGGGGGAATTCCACAGACACTTTGTTAGTGTTGCATAGTCGATACACCGAAATCAGATTCTTGTTTACGTTAGGCACACATAAAACATTATTTAAACTAAGTGAATTTGTAGGAGATGAGATTTTGATAGAACCAGTGTGGGTAATGGACTATCCCGAGCCATCTGCAATCACCACTTCTTTGCCACCATGATACGGTTGATGGAGAGAGAGGTTGTGAAGATCGGAGGTGATATGATGATGGCACCGCTACCGAGCAACCAACTGTTGGGAGAGTACGGATGTGCCGCTGCAATGTTCGCCCGTGGCTGCCACAGTGTGAAAGGGGACTGGTTTTGTGTGACTTGAAACGCTTGAAGTTGAGGATATCTCTTTGCTCCATGACCTTGGACACACATAGATTTCACATTTGCCAAGGTATGGTCGATGTCCTCTTTGTCGTTGCTGCCAATTGAGATTGTTTTTTGGTATAGGATGAGATATGTATCTGGTATTGTTGTTCCTGGACTTGTTGTAATGAACATGTGTGTTGCGATGCTTGTGCTGGACTGCATTGGCAGTGATAGGAACAGATGATGAAAGCGAAGCGGATGCAGAGAGCAGCTTTGCTTCGTGGTTAAGCAATTTTTCATGGATCTCTCTGAGGGTTGATGTGGTTCCACGACCTTCGATTTGGTCGATTACTACTTTGTACTCCTCTGGAAGACCTTCAAGGAGAACATCAATTTGATCTTCTATTTCCATTGCTTTGCCGAGTATTGCAAGTTGGTCAAAGTGGGTAATCGCACCTTGTATGTAGATATCGATTGTCTTGTTCTCCTTTTTCCAGCCCTTTAACTGAGTCTTAGGCTGTTTGATATGCCCTTTACTAGGCTTGGCATAGGTTGAGGATAGTGTGTCCCATACTTGGGTAGTCGTGGCTACACGAGAGACCAAGGGCTGAAAGGAGGATGAGATTGCTCCAAGGAGTACGCTGTAGATTAACTTATCCTGGCGGATCCAGAGTATATGGTCTGGATTGTTGGTGGTGAGACCATTCTCAGTCGCTGTGGCAGGGGGAATCATTGCAGATCCATCAAGGTGAGCCGCCAGACCATAACCATCGACTAAAGCATGGACCTGGAGGCTCCACATGAGGTAATTTGTAGTTGTTAGTTTCGAGACATTTGACATATTAATGTACAGGAGAGGTTTAGAAGTGAGATTTGTGTTTATAGTATCAGCAGCCAGAGGAGAAGATGAGTTGGCTGCAACAGACATGGTGTTTTGACAGAGAAGAAAGAATAATTTTCGAGAGGAAAAGAAAAAAAAATTAGGTTTAGGACCGTGACACCTCCGATACCATATAAATTATGAAGGATGATCTTATTACATAGAGGACATTCTGTATATATACAGTACATTGTAATGGAGACACTAGGTCATTTGAATATGAAATCAATTACATTCCAACCCTTTCCATATACATCTATACCTTAATAGTTTACGTATCAAATAAGTTAATTTGTTAACTCAAAGTTTCTAATGATATTGTTTTTATGTAGATTATGAAACAAAATCATAAAAAACTCCACTACAACAAATCTGCAGAACATTATGGTCAAGACATGGAAGTTTTCAAATGAAATTCAATTATAAAGGTCAGCCATCATTACTTCACATATTTATGAGAAAACTCCTATGTTGTTATGTCCTTATAAAATAATAAAATTGTATTCTTAATCTTAAACTTTAAAATAAGTAGAATTCCGTTAACTATAGTTGCAAAAATTTAAAAATTTTAAACATCTAATATCTAATACTAATAATTCACAAGTCATTTAACAAATAACTACATACTTATTTGATTGACATGTTAGACACTACTAATGTGTCACAACCAGAATTTTCCTTATAATTTTACTAATTTTCTGACAAAATTTGCTTTACCTTCGAAAAATCTTCTAAGTGTAACCGTCTTCCTCCATAATTCCATGATCTTCTCCAGAAAGCAGTCCGAATAAAAAAAATATTTGGTCAAAACATTGGTGCAAATGGTAAATAGTCAGAGGAATAAGTTGAAAAAAAGGAGAAATAGTGAGTGAAATAAAAATGAGTAGAAAATTGATATTGAGTAGAAAGGAACATTTGATATGATAGTATACTATAGAGGAATCATCATTTGATTTGTTTAATAATATTTTTTTTGAATTGTATAAAACAATATCCATGAATTTCGAAAAAAAAAATCTAAACTAATAAAAGGAATTTATTGACTTTTCATATTTGTATCATCGAGTGATTTTAGTAATTTATAGATTACATAATTAGATATCTTTGTATTTTACTTTAAATTATAAAATAAAAAGATAATTTTATTTTCTTAAAAATAAAGATGTTACGCTAGTTTTTTGATTCCTCTCCTTCTTTGGAGAGTAAGAAAATTAGCAGAAAAGTAGATTTTTCAGCTAAAAAATGGGTTCCACAATTTTTTTCTCAAGTACGTTTTATTTGTAAATGATGGAATTTTGGAATAGGAATATAGAAAAACTAATTATGTTCTTTTTTTCTCTCTATTGTGTCATCCATTTTGCACCCTCAAACGTAATTATCGAGAGAGAAAATATTTCTCAAGTCTCTTTTCTTTTTATTTATGTGATCAATACTCTCACTTGATAGCTCTAAGGGTAAAAAGTCTCAACCCATACACTTCAGGTAACTGGCATAATCTTCCCCACTTTGCATGATTCCTTTCTAGTATATGATCATAAAAAGTCAAGAACAGAGATGATGAAATTGACTACAGAAATGGTTTTGATATCGTGTGTTTAGGTGATTACGGTGTTATGTTTTCATATATGTTTTTGGAGGCAGCAGTTGGAGTACATTTTTGTCCGTGTTTAATTTTCGGTGGTATGTTCATTCTTCCAAACCATTTCTCCTTTCTCAATGTCGTCATCGTCTACTTCCTTATCTCTAACTGGGAGTGAGTTTAATAAAAATATTTTTTAAAAAAATGGGTTGAATCTTCCGCTGGTATTTTTCACATTTGCTAGCGACAAGAACCGTAAATTCTATATTGTGCTCACAAATCTCAAAGATCAACAAATTCATTTTGGTGGAATACGAAGCAATATTTGTTCGGCTATTCTTCAAAGGTGCTCTCTATTTCTTCGGTTAAAAGTATTATGCAACGCAAGATGGCACATAATACAAAAACTTTGGATAAAACTATTCAAAAGATGTTCTTGTCGTTTATATTCAACCCAGCCAAAATACTTTTTTTTGTCTTCGTTGATTTGTATATCTCTAATCTTTTGCGAATTACAAATTATTGTACAGCTTCGCTAAAGCTTAGATAACAGATGATTTTGCACGAGAGAGTTCTCCGTATGCCAGTTAAGGACCTTTTCTGCTTGACTCAGCTGGTCAGGGCCAGAAGAGTTGATAGCCTTGGATAGAATTTTTGGGCTATGAGCGAAGTTATTCTTGATGAAATCTTCTGATGGAGGGAAGTCAATTGGATTTATCATCATATCTTGATCCTTTGGCTCCTCTTTTTTATCAGAATATTGGACTATAAAGTCGTATCTTTCTTCTCCAAGGGGTTGACCGAGGTGTCTCCTTCAGGATATTGTTTATAGAGTGGGTCCTTCTTTTTTAACTGATGTCTACAAATATCCTCATGTGAATATCCTCATCTGATTCGTATTATTCTTCCAAGCAAGCAGTACAGGAACAAACATCAAAGTATTGATGTCCGTTTTCATCCATAAAAGGAAAGACTACTGATCCATCTTGACCAAATGAAATTGGTTTAGGAATTTGTCGTATGGTTGGACCATAGAAATCTTGTTTGTCAATTTGTATAGCAAATTGAGTAAACAATTGCATTCGGAATGACGATGATCGAGGTTTTTCGAATTTGAGTTCGGTTGTTCCATCGTTTCGAGAATGAAAGCTGACTTCTGATGATTGAATAGGCGACTGGGTAGCCTGATGGAGTATTTCATAGCTTGCCGCCCATAATTATGGTAGTCGGCTCAGTAATTCTTCTAGAGATATATGTCGGGAAATCTGCATAGAGTTTGGTGCTTGGGACGCTGATGTGACTTCGAGATATAGAGCTTCGTCGGATGAGGGTAACACAAGATCAAGAGCATGATCTTGAATACGATAGACGATCTGGTGATGAAGGATAGCCACCACACTTTTTCTTGCATAGGTGCTCCAACTAGTTGAAGCTGAACTTTGAGCATCCTCAAGAGATTCGGGTCTTGTAACAAAACATTAAAGTTTGGAAACAGTGTTACAAATACTGTTCCTACATTTAATGTCGTTTGAACCGTTCCAATGGAAGCTTGTTGGTATGACTTTAATCGATTAAAGCTATTCGGGCTACAACTGGGAGACCTTTTCTTGCATGTAAGGTTAGACCAATTCGTACAATACCAAAGTGAAGATGAGTGTAACCCTGCTGCTGCCACAGTCTTGGTAGGTTCTTCGGGATGTTTAGCGATATGAATTGTTCTTCTTCAGTGGCTAGAACTTGGCAGGACGAGAACTTGTTGGATTGGACATACTCCAT
This sequence comes from Anastatica hierochuntica, assembly GCA_900406275.1. Lineage (NCBI taxonomy): Eukaryota > Viridiplantae > Streptophyta > Magnoliopsida > Brassicales > Brassicaceae > Anastatica > Anastatica hierochuntica. The sequence goes on along the minus strand of OVAN01011697.1, from coordinate 9,111 downwards.
AACCTTCATATTTGAGGATGGTCGTATAAGTTCGCGAACACCTTTGACTGAAAAGGTGCTAGGTTTCTTTGCAAAGTACTCATATGGATTTAATAGAGGAAGGGTGGTTTCTGGTAGCTCATCACGCAGAACATACTCGATTTTATAGAGAATTAATATTAGATGAAGATGAACGACTTTTATTTTTTGGAAGAGTGGACATAGCGAATTGAGAACGATATATGGGAGATGCTGACTAGACATAATAACGAGTTATTTTCCAAAACACTTAAAATAATCATTCATAAACAAAGGTTCTATCAACCATAGCGTAAGTCATATGCTCTAATACCATAGTTATGCACGAGGAGCATAAGCGTCTATCGTATTGACAAAGTCGTGTTGACAGACGAGGGTATGATATATGATCCAGGTAAAGGGAGCGATATAGGCACTACTCTGGCCATCGATTTGCACAACCACTGTTAGGACATATATCTCCCCCACGAAAGTCGTGTTGACAGAGTCGTGTTGATAAAGAAGCATATTCTCCTTATGATTTATCTTAGATAATAGATGATTTTTCACGAGAGAGTTCTTTGTATGCCAGTTAAGGACCTTTTCTGCTTGACTCAGCTGGTGAGAACCAGAAGAGTTGATAGCCTTGGATAGAATTTTTTGGGCTATTAGCGATGTTATTCTTGATGAAATCTTCTTGTGGAGGGAATTCAGTCGGATTTATCATCATGACTTGATCCTTTGGCTCCTCTTTTTATCAGAATATTGGACTATAAAGTCGTATCTTCCTTCTATAAGGGAGTCGACCGAGGTGTCTCTTTCAAGATATCGTTTATAGAGTGGGTCCTTCTTTTTGCGCCGACGTCTGCGAATATCCTCATATGATTCGTATTCTACTTCTAAGCAAGCAGTACAAGAACAAAAATCAAAGTATTGATTTATGTTTTCATCCATAAAAGGAAAGACTATTGATCCATCTTGACCAAATGAAATTGGTTTAGGAATTTGCCGTCTGGCTGGACCATAGAAATCTTGTTCGTCAATTTGTATCGCAAATTGAGTAAACAATTCCTTTGGAATGACGATGATCGTGGTTTTTCGAACTTGATTTTGGTTGTTCCATCGTTTCGAGAATGAAAGCTAACTTTTGATGATTGAATAGGCGACTAGGTAGCCTAATGGAGTTTTTCATAGTTTGTCACTCATGATTCTGGTAGTCGGTTCAGTAATTCTTCTTGAAATATCTGTCGGGGAATCTGCACATAGTTTGGTGCTCCGGTTATTTTAGCAGAGCATAAGCTTCTCTGTCAACACGACTCTGTCAACACGACTTTCATTGGGAGATATATGTCCTAACAGTGGTTAAGAAAATCGATGGCCAGAGTAGTGCCCTTTACCTGGATCATATATCATACCCTCGTCCGTCAACATGACTTTGTCAATATGATAGACGCTTATGCTCCTCGTGCATAACTATTATTTAATTTGAATTTCCAAAGTTTATTGCTTAAAGTTAAATTGTACTAGTGTCTTTTTGAGATTGAATTAAAAAAATTCTTTACTATTCTTAAACATTGTTTATATATCTTTTGTTTGTATGGCATTAATAATTTAACAACATTAATTTGTATATTTTGTTTTAGTTTGTACGAATATGTAATAATTTAACTATACTTGTTTAACCAAATCCAAAAAGACATTTAAACTTGAAGCATCAAAATAACGTAACTAATACATGAAGCTTATTCTACTTTTATGCAAGTTTTGCCAAAAAAAAAATAAGCAAAAGAAATTAATAAATACTAAGTAATTGCCTGCGCATACGCAAGAAAGAATATGAGTATGGTTCACACAAGCATGGTAAAAAAAAAATTTGAAGAGGCATCAAGCGAAATGTGTTATTACTCCCAGAAAAGGAGATGTCCATAGTATGATGGTCACATCAAATGGTAAACTACAACAGTGTAAATATAATAACTCTGCTTTTCGTGAGCTAGTGTCTAAGTATATTATTCAGCATGATCTTCCATTTTTCTACATTGAGTACGAAAGAGTTAGAGAAACTTGGAAACACTTGAATGCTGATATTAGGTTCATTACCCGAAACACGGCAGCAGCAAATGTCTACCGGTTCTAGAGAGTGAGACAACTAACTTGAAGAAGGAACTAGCTAATCTTCCTGGAAGAATTAGCTTTGCAACTGATTTGTGGTCGGCAATCACACTTGAGGGATACATGTGTCTCACAACATATTACGTGGACCGCAACTGGAAGCTGAAGAACAAGATAATAGCATTTCTTCATTCCCACCACCACATACTGGTGTATCTTTAGCGATGTAGCTTCTTGAGTTATGAAAAAATTGGGGAATCGAGAAAAAAGTTTTTTCTATCACAGTAGACAATGCTAGTAACAATGATTCAATGCAAGATGTTGTGAAATCTCAGCTGCTTTTGAGGGATGATTTGTTGTGTGGAGGTGAGTTTTTCCATGTTAGATGTTCAGGTCACATACTTAATCTTATTGTTCAAGACAGGCTAAAGGTTACTGGCGATTCCTTGCATAAAACCAGAGAGAGTATTAAGTATGTTATAACATCTGGATCTCGTGAGATACTCCTTAAAAAGTGCATGGATGTAGTGCGTTTAGACTTGAATGTTGAATTGATATTGGATGTACAAACAAGATGGAATTCAACATACAAAATGCTTGAAAGGACTATCAAGTATCGGGTTGCCTTTGCTAACCTCACAAAGTTGGATGAGAGAAACTACAAGTTTTTTCTGCTTGACGAAGAATGGGATCGAGTAATACAAATTTTTGATTTTCAGAAGCCTTTTAATGAAATCACTCGGCTTATGTCAGGTTCAACATATCCGACTTCCAACTTGTACTTCATACATGTTTGAAAGATCTAAAGTTGGCTCAAAGTGAATGAGAAAAACAGAGATGAAGTTGTCAGAAATATGGTCATAACGATGCAGGAGAAGTTTGATAAGTATTGGGAAGAAGTTAGTGATATTTTTTCAATTGCTACTGTTTTTGATCCACGGTTGAAGCTTACACTTGCAAAATATTGTTTTGAGAAGCTTGATGCGAGTTCCTACTAAACAACGCTGTAAACTTCGTCTGTTGTTTAAATTATATGACAAAAACATGAGGTATGCGTCGTCATCTACTGAGTTATGAGAATCTGCAGAGTCGCATCAATATGTGGTTGATGGAGGTCAAGGAGGGAGTTTTAAAAATTACGATGTAAGTACTTTCTAATGTTCTTCATGATATAGCGTGATATTGAACAAGGCGTTTATTAATATTTTTGGTTTTGCTTTAGGATTTTTTTTGCCTTTCGCAAGTCTAGTACTGTTGTTAGGGGGAAGTCTTCTCTGCAAGTGTATCTTGATGAACCGCCGTTAGATGTAGATTTTGAAATTTTGGACATCCTGCAGTATTGGAAAGATAACTCTCGTAGGTTTGGTATTTTCAATGGCTTGCGATGTGCTTAGTATATCACGACGGTAGCTTCAAAGTCCTCTTTTAGTATTGGATCCCGCATCCTCAACAAGTACAAAAGTCGTCTGCTACCCAAAAATGTTCAAGCTTTGATATGCACTTGCAATTCGTTAAAAGGATTTGAAGCATATGAAAATGGTAAAAATATTCATCTTATAACTTTCATCATTATGATTTAGTAGTTTAACTAACTTAACTTACATGTGCAGAGGACATATTTGATGGTGAATGTGAGACACTTACATCTTTCAAAACCATTATTAACAATGAAGATAAGGACGACAATGAAGGTTGACAAAGAAATAAATTCAAATTTTTATGTTTTTTATTGGATTTCAATTTTTTGGAATAAGAATTTGCTTTGAACTTTTTTCATGAATAATTGCTTTTGATTTTGATTTAGTTTAACTCTTTCTTATTGGTGATGATTTATTTCATTTTTTTGGATTAGACATTTGAAAAGTTTTATTTTTAATAATTTTTGTGTTTAGATGCTTAATAGTTAACAATAGTCTTTTAATTTTCAGTCATGTTCTTTATGTCAAACTACATTTGTGTTTTTAACATAAACATTGTTGGAACATTTTCTGAATCTCTCTTTTTGTTTATTCCCTAGTCTGTTTAAATTTCACTCACTCATTAGTTTATCTACGCGTCTCTCTCTCTTTTTATAAATAAATCATGTTCTTTCCGTTATTAAAACTTAGTATAGTATGAGATTCTACACATGGTGGAACATGTTCTGTTTTTTTCTGTTCTATCCTCAGTCTGTTGTTTTTCCAGTCACTTGATTTCTTAGTTAAGTTTTGAAAACATGTTCTAAGTTCAGTAACAATATTAAAAAACACAAACTACGTTTCTACATTTGGTGCACAAACTATTTACAATTTCTTCCTTTTCTCTCTTTTATGGTGTTTGTATTTTTCGCATTAGAAGTCTATTTTCATCCGACCGCGGGCCGGCCCGCGGCATATGTTTTAATTTCCGGACCAACGTGGGCCAACCAGCACGGACACTAAAAAAAAATCTGCTGCGGCTTGGGCTATTCGGACGCGAACATATCAAATTAACATCACTAGACCAAAAAGACATTTAAACTTGAAGCATCAAAATGACGTAACTAATACATGAAGCTTATCCTACATCTATGCAAGTTTCGCAAAAAAAAGCAAAAAAATTAATAAATACTTGGTGATCGTCCAGTCATGCGCACGAGTTAATATTTGAATTTAGATTCATATTTTTTTATAATATCATGTGTAATATATTATGGTTTTTTGTTAATGAACATGAAGTATGTTGTGTTTTTCGCTCACCACGTGAAATATAATGTATATACAAACAAACAACATTTTAACGTGTTGGTTAACCGAAAACCATTAGAACTAATCAAATGTAACTCCCTCTATGCATACCATTTGAAAAGAGTTTTAACCAAATCTAAATGGTCTATAAATAGTCGAATTAGCGAATTTTTCACTTTTATCTTTGAAACTATTGATAGTTTTTCAGACAGTGATGAGAGCTCATCAAGATCATTCATTAGCCCAAGAACTCGTAGATATCATATTTGACTATGACTCTCCATTGATATAATATCTGCTCGAAAAACTTAATAGTCACTTTAAGATATTCTCTAACAAAACTCATCTCAAATATCAGAAAATGATTCTAATAAGTGATATTATTTCCTTCACTTCAATAATGGAGCATGCTTTTGGAGAGATTACTAAAACCTGTAGATACATTTCCCTGAAACTTTTTTATCCATTAGCTTTTTCTGAGAGGGTGGTTCTTGTGAGTTTCAAAAAAAGTATATGTTGAGAACTAATGGGAAACAAAACATAAACGACTTTCTTATATAATCAGTAATTTTTTGAGAGCCTAAACTTGAAATTATCTATAAAACGATTATGTTTATTATAGCACCATGTATGCACTACTACTGAAGCTATAAAGTATTTTAGTTATTTTTAAAAGATAGAGGATTAAGCAAGGGTGTTGTACATGATATGACATCTCTAAATCATGTGTGTGTACATACTACAAAGACTACTTACTTTGTATGTAAATTTTAGTATTAGTTCTTTTACGTGCAATTTTCTAGATTTGATATATATGCAGCCTTTTCTCCATGGTTTGAGCATGCCCCTATAGATGCATGCATTCATGACATGATAAGTCTTTATTTAACAATTTTCAGGTCTAAAGATCATCTTCTAAAATAACGATTAGTAGGAATAATGGACTTATGGACATTAAGCTAACCAAAATTTTCTTAAACAACTTCCCGAAAAGTTTTTAGGTTTTTTTCACTGCTCTGGTGAACAAAACGTCTCTTTCATTGTCAACGTTTCTCTGCTTACGTCGGTGTGGCCATGACGGCTGCTACGGAGGGGCGCAGCCTTCATCTATCCCAGGAAACTAACTCGAGCTTGGTTGTTAAACCTTCGTGGCTCTCTGTTGCCAATTCGAGCTCGGGAATCTCAAAAAACATGATCTCTTGGTTTCAGATTCAGATGATACATTCGAGATTCCAGTTGATATTGTCGAGGACTCCAATCACTTATGGAAGAACTTTATCATTGGAATCGACATGATTCCTGGATACTTCACCCCACGTTGCAAAAGTCCATGTAATTGTCAACAAAATTTGGACATTAGGAGAGAAAGCTACACGGATCGATGTTCATGTGGTGAGTTCCACGACAATGAAATTCAGAGTAGTGGACCCCCTCTGTCGCAATAGCATCCTACGAAGGGGTATGTGGAGTATAGCTGATATCCTGTTGGTTGTCTCAGAGTGGAACCCTATCTTGGTGGACACTCAACCTACACTAACATTGATTCCACTGTGGGTCGATTTCAAAAAAGTTCCAAGTCGTTTGTATTCGGAAAAAGGCTTGGGGTTTGTCGTTAGTATCGTGGGTGTGAAGAAGAGATTGCATCTCGACACTATCGCATGCACCAATTGGACAAGCCAAGAGTATTCATCGAAGTAGATCTTACTAAGGAGCTGCCTAAGCGAGTACCTCTTAAATCTAAAAAAGGTTTCTCGGCAGAGATAAAGGTTGCCTACCCTTGGCTACATCCTCGATGTGTGGTTTGCCAAAAGTGGGGTCAAAACGACAAAAAAGCACATTGAGGCCAGTGGAGAGTATTCTCTAACGTGGTAGCTCTTCGGAGTCAGTTTATCGTTCAGATACTACAATGGCATTGCAAACAATCGAGGATAGAAATAAATGACAAGTTAAGCTCTCGAAAGATGTTGTCAGCGAAGCTGGAGAAAATCCCGTTGAGCTGTTAAATCTAGGAGAAGATGATGTTGGTAAAGACGTGTCATGTGACTCGACTGATCTATTAGTGCTAGCAGAGAAAACGGCCTTGGCAGTTGTAAATCCTGCTAGTTTTGGTTTGGCTAATGATGTCTTTGTAGAGGAGAACCAAAGTACAGAGCATATTTGGCTATCTCCTCAGAATTTAGTGCGCAATAGCGACAAAAATAAGGAATCTGAAGTGAATGACATATCGATATTTCCCTCTAGGTTTTCAGTCCTTGATGATGAATACTCTAGCGAGCATACAGTGGAAGTTGTTGTTGTAGACATTTCATGTGATGGTACATAGGAAGGTGAGATTGTACCACCACCATCAGAGAAGCAAGCAAGTTCTATGGTTGTGAGCAGGAGAATGATCAGCAGTTACGTCAATCCTCTAGGCATAACAAAGGCATAAACTGTTATAAAGAGTCCTCTTCTATCATTACGGGTAAGGATGAGGTTCAGTCCCAGAGGGGTCAAAGACAGAATTCCAAAAAACAAAAGTCATGATATTTTTCTTGAATATACGTGGTTTCAATCAAACCAGGAAATAGCGTGTTCTACTTAATTGGCTTCAGTATTCTTCTATTTATTTTGGGTGTGTTTTAGAGACACGAATTAAGGAAGGGAGAGCTGCTCGGGTTTTCTCTTCGTTCCCGGGGTGGTCTTTCTTATCGAAATACGAGTATCATAATCTTGGAAGGATATGAGTCATGTGGAATATGACTCAGTCCATGAGAAATCCATTTTTTTAATATACTTACCTCATCTGATGCATTCTTTCCATTGATGTCAGAGTATTGGGCTCAAACAGATTCGTTATTTGTCTCTCATTCAGCCTTGCATCGGTTCTCGAAGACACTAAAAGCTTTGAAGTATCAGTTGAAAGCTCTAAACCATGATCAACTAGGTCATCTTCCTACCCGTGCCAAAGAAGCCTATGATATACTATGTGTAAAACAACTTGTTGCGTTACAAAATCCTTATTCTGCTACTTTTGCGGACGAAACAGAGGCAGTAGAGCGTTAGAGCAAAGTTTCTGCTTTGGAAGAGGGTGTTTACAAACAAAAATCAAAGCTTCATTCGCTTCAAGTAGGGGACCAAAATAATAAGTACTTTCACAGGATAACACAAGCACGCATTTCGCAAAATGCTATCAGAGTTGTTAAGACATCTTCGGGCCAGCTTATATCGGATGTGTAGAGTATAAAAGACAAGGCTGAGCGATGGTTTAAAAATTTCCTTCAGGAACAGCCCATTGATTATAAGGGAATTAAAGTTTCACATTTGCAGAGTTTACTCACTTTTCGATGTTCTCAGGCCGATAGCATGAAGCTTACAAGCTTTGTGTCTGCAGAAGAAATTCGATCAATTCTTTTTTCCATGCCTTCACACAAATCCCCAGGTTCGGATGGTTATACTAAAGATTTCTTTCAAGCTTCATAGTCTGTTGTTGGAGGTGATTTTGTCAATGTTGCGGTCATTCTTCGTTAATGGTTATCTATCGAAAGGCTTGAATTCAAGTATCTTGGCCCTTGTCCCAAAGAAAGTGGATGCTATGGAAATTAGAGATTATAGATCGATATCATGTTGCAACATCTTGTATATGGTAATATCCAAGATAATCGCTAACAGACTCAAGAGTATCTTGCCAGCTTGTCTCGTCTTGAACCAATCAGCATTTATACACGATCAATTATTGATGGAGAATGTCCTCTTAGCCACTAAGCTTGTAAAGGACTATCATAAGTGTGGGAACCGAAATTCTCACTGTCAATGATATGTGGTTCACGGATTCTGTAGCCAAAGATCAATAGATCAAGATAGCGAATTAGTGAATTAGTGAATAAGAAATACGAAAGTAAACTGCGAAGACAATAAGACAGAAATCGTGAGTAAGTTAGATAACGAAATATGAAATAGATTGCGAAGCAATATGAATTAACAGTGAACAAGTAACAGGATTCGTAAGAAAAGTTAATGTGAATGAATACAGAGTGAAAACGAGAGCGAATCTAAAGTATGCAAAAAACGTAAAGGAAGAACGAATCGACAGGCACAGTTAACAAAGAAGTTAAGGGATCTTATTCGAATTTCGTGATCGGAGCGTGCGCAACCGGTGTTAAGCCGTGGCCGCGAGATCTGTTGGTGATGATTACCTAGAACTACGACGCAGACTCGTAACCTAGTTGAGACGTAGCTCGCTAATGAAAAACAAAACAAGAACCCAAGTTTTTCTAAGTGTTTTGTGGTGACGAAAAGCTCTGTGAATGAATGAATC
>OVAN01011696.1:0-14440 GCA_900406275.1 Anastatica hierochuntica | reverse complement strand
TTTACAACCTAAATATGAATGAAAACTAAGCTAAAACACAATAAAATATGCGTGAAATTGTATGTACATCAATGATAAGTCTACTTACGATTCTAGACGAGAATCGGCCCATTTGCAATGACGGNAAAAAGGATATATGCGAATCAAGGGAAAGGAATATTTCCACGAAGGGATAAGCACAAATCGGGATGGAAAAGGAAACGAGCCAAGCCCACAAAGATCTATATAAAGGATGCAAGGATGGTGGTTGTAAACAACTTTTAACCACAAGAACTTTTCGACACCGCTAAACACTTACAAAAAACTAGGGTTCTTACTTTGTTTTCGTTAGCGAGATGCGTCTAAACTAGGTTACGAGTCTATGCTGTATATCTAGGTAATCTTCGCCAACAGTTCTTGCGGCCACGGGTTAACACCGGTTGCGCACGCTCCGATCATGAATTCGAATAAGATCCCTTAACTTTCTTTGTTATCTGTGTCTGTCGAATCGTTCTTCGTTTACATTTTCAGTTTACTTTTAATTCGCTTTCATACTCATTCTGTATTCGTTCACGTTTATCTATTCTTACGAATCTTGTTACTTTATCACCATTAAATGCATGTCACTTTGCAATCTGTTTCGTATTAATTAACTTTCGTTATCAACTTGTTTTCGTTTCATAATCTGTTTATCTCTTAGTTTCATATTTCTTATTTACTAACTTTTTCACTCACCGCTTGATCTCTCGAGCTTTGGCGACAGAGAGTCCGTGAACCACATAACATTGACAGTGAGACTTTCGGTTCCCACAAGTCTATTCGCCTACGGGCGACTAGACCTTGTTCGTGTTTCCGGAGCGACGTGGTTATCCGACGTTCACGGTGACTTCTTCTCACGTCAAATCTTGTCTATAAAGATCTCTCGGGAGTTATATGGAAGTTTTGGGCAATGATTTCGATATTCTCGTGTTTAGTTGCTCGCGAGTGACTAGACTTTTCGAAGCGATCGCCTACGGTTGGCTAGATGCGGGGTTTTGATGTTTGGTTGAGAGGAGATCGTCTAGATAGCAAGAGCCTCGGAATTGATAATTTGATGTGTCAGTATTTTAGTGGTTTTTATCATGATTTATACACGAGATTTATGGTTTTTAGTATGTATTCAGATCTTTTTGGCGCATATTTGTGTTCTTTGTTTTTTTACATGAATCGAATTTGGATGTGAGAAAAGAATGCATTTTGGATGGATTTCAAGCTTGGAAGGAAGTTTTCTTGAAGGCTAGAAAAAATCCAGAAATATCCTTGTCCCTGGATCGGTCGATCCCTGTCCCGATTTTTAGACCGATTTTTACGAAGAACCAATCCAAACTTATCTTGAACCGGATTGTAGAACAAAAACCTAGGCTCGTGTTTCCTGTTTCATTATGCACTTTTACAGACTTTTAGAGAACAGAGATTGATTTTGTAACCTAGGGAGAAGAAACATCTTTGTACTTCGATCCGAGATGTTTTCGGAACCCTTTTACTCTTGTTTTTGTTAAATACAATCATGTCTCTCTTGAATTTGATATGTGTTTTTGCAATTACCATGAGTGAGTAGTTTGATCGTTGGGTTTAGGGTTCTCATAAAGGGATTCATGATTTGTTTATGTACAATCAAATGATTAGGGATTTAATCTAATGGATCTTCATCTATGATTGATCGTAATGCATGAAATTGAATTGATCACTTAGTTTCTGAACTTAGGTAATTTAACGCCTGGAAAGTGTTTGTTTAAATGTCTGAAAGAATCTTAGATGAGCAATTCTTCTTAAGCCAATGGAAATTAATGTTTAAGTGAACTGTTAACATATCAAACATGTTATTAATTCATGATTATAAATCGAGGGTCAACGGAAGTTACTCTCGATATTCCTAATACATAGGGAGCTTATACTACGGAAGTAGATCAGTTCTATATTAGAGGTTGAATTCAATACGGTTTAAAACTTGTTCCCTAGTCTAAAATTTGAATCAACAATGAATTGTTTCCCTGAGAATACCTGATGTCCAACACTTCTTTGGTTGATTTACATCCCGTCGTTGTTGCATGCTTTCTTTGCTTTCATAATTTCGCTTATTTGCATCATCTACAAAACTTCTTTTTAGCTTTAGCCCGCTATTTGATTCTACATTCTTCGTGCTACCTTTTGTCTCTGTGGATTTGATCCTAAGTTCTAAGACTCCCTATTGGTCCCCGGCAACGGCGCCTGAAAACCTTATACCTCAGGTTTTCGCCCGAGTTAAAAGTGCAAGCGCACAGAAGTATTTTTCTTTTCTTGTTCTACTTACCCCTTCCTTAAATGCCATCAATATGCTAATTTCTTCCAAATTTTCGTTCATGAATAAAAAAAAAAAGAAAAGAAAAAAACGAAAATTATTTTTAATTTATGTATATCCAGTTTAGAAATTAGGATTTGAATACTATTTTGTTGATTTGATTTACCTTGAAGAATGCACATATTTTGTTTATTTTCTGATTGGTGGTTTGTACTTGGGTAGTTAGGGGACATGGATATGAAATGATCCATTTGGTTTTCAAATCTCTTTTCCCGTAAGCTTATTCTTCGTTTTCTTTAATTGAGGACAAGCAAAGATTAAAGTATGGGGGATAATCCTCTTACAATTTTCGTTCCCAAAAGAGAGACAACATTTCCATTGTGCTTTTTAGGCATTTATTTCGTCGTGACCATTTTTTGACCCCCAACAGTTAGCCCCTAGTTTGCAAGAATCGTTCGAGTGTTCTTGCGAACTTTAACACACGTTAGGTAAGTTATACGAAATAGATGGCTAAAAAGTCAAAGGATGAATAGTAAGTCTCCCTTTCTATAAATATGAGGAGTAACTTCCAATATCTTTCCCTTGCTCATTTTCACATGAAAAAATTCTTTTAAGGTAAAAAATCCTCATGCTTTCCATCTTTCTCCTCATCTTTTTTTATGGCTTCCAATGATTGAGTTTCCGTAAATGCTTCACCGTCGATTTTCGTCCCCAAAAGCCTACCAGTTTAGGAGGATGACGTCGTACAGAAAATCGAGTTCTTACTGCACTCGGTCGATCCCGAGGAAGTGAGTTAGTATTGGCGTGTTACGTGTGATATCGAAGCTCCACCGCCGGACTCATGGTGTCCGACGAGAACAACCTTCATAAAAGACGCCAGTAGGCCGAGCGGGTGTTGGGACTCGTTCCTCACCACTATTTAGGATTTCTGCCGAGTTCCGGAGGGGGTGAGTTTCGGTTGTCGAAGGTTTGAGAGGATGGTGATTCTCTGCCTCGCGGTTTCTTTACATGCCACGAGGCACATTTTTTGTTTTGTCGACTATGGTTTCCCATACCGGGGATCATAGTTTAGTTTTTAGACCACTACGGCTTATCGATCAGCTAGCTTTCGCCTGCCGGTCTCCAACACCTTGTTGGAATCTTGGTTTTTAGTTATGAACAAGGGATGGATCTAAGCATTGACTATCTATTGGCGTTTTTTGTCTATGAGGGCCACGGGTATGCCGCTGCAGTAATGTCTCAAACAGAGGAAGAATATGTCGGTGATCCGATTGTTTATGTCCAAATTCCACAGTTGGGACAAGCGATATTTCTTTGTTCGTTTAGGTAGTGCCTCTGTCGAGGACTAATAGGTTTCTTGCTTTAGGCGTAGGTTGGGTCCCGCGGGTATCGTTTTCGATACTCTGATCATTTTTCTTTTTGTTTGTCGATATCGGATAGTTCTTTTGTTTTCCAGTTCTCGATCCCCTTCCCCCACATCCGGAAGATCTGTTCATTGTTAGGAACCTTCTTCGAGGCGGTTCGTTCAACTGGGGTTACTTTTCACGCATCGAATTCACAATGCAGCTAAGTATCACAAGAATAAGACTAAGCCCGATGCGATCATGGGAGAGGAGTTAGAACCGAACATGAATGGCTTCACTCCATATGAGATGCCTCCTGACAAGGAGAGGGAGAGGTCTCCCAAGAAAGAGCGCACGTCTATTGACGGGGACAGCATTGCCGATGACGTGAGGGGGTCTTCCTAGGGGCGTCGTACCACGATCTTCTTGACGGGGACGGAAGTGGTCCGAGTCAACCTTCGCTAGGGTTCTTACTTTGTTTTCGTTAGCGAGCTGCGTCTCAACTAGGTTACGAGTCTACGCTGTAGATCTAGGTAATCGTCGCCAACAGTTCTTGCGGCCACAGCTTAAAACCGGTTGTGCACGCTCCAATCATGAATTCGAATAAAATCCCTTAACTTTCTTTGTTATCTGTGTCTATCGAATCGTTCTTCGTTTACGTTTTTAGTTTACTTTTGATTCGCTTTCATACTCATTCTGTATTTGTTCACGTTTATATATTCTTACGAATCATGTTACTTTATCACCATTAAATGCATGTCACTTCGCAATCTGTTTCGTATTAATTAACTTTCGTTATCAGCTTGTTTCGTTTCATAATTTGTTTATCTCTTAGTTTCGTATTTCTTATTTACTAAATTTTTCACTCACCACTTGATCTGTCGATCTTTGGCTACAGAGAGTCCGTGAACCACATAACATTGACAGTGAGAATTTCGGTTCCCACAAGTCTATTCGCCTATGGGCGACTAGACCTTGTTCGTGTTTCCGGAGCGACGTGGTTATCCGACGTTCACGGTGACTTCTTATCACGTCAAATCTTGTCTATTAAGATCTCTCGGGAGTTATATGGAAGTTTTGGGCATTGATTTCGATATTCTCGTGTTTAGTTACTCGCGAGTGACTAGACTTTGCGAAGCGATCGCCTACAGTTGGCTAGACGCGGGGTTTCGACGTTTGGTTGAGAGGAGATCGTCTAGATAGCAAGAGTCTCAGAATTGATAATTTGATGTGTTAGTATTTTAGTGGTTTTTATCATGATTTACACACGAGATTTATGGTTTTTAGTATGTATTCGGATCTTTTTGGCGCATATTTGTGTTCTTTGGTTGTTTTACAAGAATCGAGTTTGGATGTGCGAAAAGAATGCATTTTGGATGGATTTCAAGCTTGGAAGAAAGTTTCCTTGAAGGGTGGAAAAAATCCAGAAATATGGACAAGGATCTATCGATCCTTGTCCTTGGATTGGTCAATCCCTGTCCCGATTTTCAGACCGATTTTTACGAAGAACCATACCAAACTTATCATGAACCGGATTTTAGAACAAAAACCTAGGCTCGTGTTTCCTGTTTCATTATGCACTTTTACAGACTTTTAGAGAGCAAAGATTGATTTTGTAACCTATGGAGAAGAAACACCTTTGTACTTCGATTCGAGAAGTTTTCAGAACCCTTTTACTCTTGTTTTTGTTAAATACAATCATGTCTCTCTTGAATTTGATCTGTGTTTTTGCAATTACCGTGAGTGAGTAGTTTGATCGTTGGGTTTAGGGTTCTCACAAAGGGATTCATGATTTAATGATGTACAATCGAATGATTAGGGATTTAATCTAGTGGATCTTTATCTATGATTGATCGTAATGCATGAAATTGAATTGATCACTTAGTTTTTGAACTTAGGTAATTTAACGCATGGAAAGTGTTTGTTTAAATGCCTGAAAGAATCTTAGATGAGCAATTCTTCTTAAGCCAATAAAAATTGATGTTTAAGTGAATTGTTAACATATCAAACATCTTAGTAATTCATGATTGGAAATCGAGGGTCAACAGAAGTTAGTCTCGAGATTTCTAATACATAGGAAGCTGATACAATCGAAGTAGATCAGTTCTATATTAGAGTTTGAATTCACTACGGTTTAAAACTAGTTCCCTAGTCTAAAATTTGAATCAACAATGAATCATCTCCCTGAGAATACCTGATGCCCAACACTTCTTTGATTGATTTAAATCCCGTCGTTGCTGCATGCTTTCTTTGCTTTCATAATTTCGCTTATTTGCATCATCTACAAAACTTCTTTTTAGCTTTAGCCCGCTGTTTGATTCTACATTCTTCGTGCTACCTTTGGTCTCTGTGGATTTGATCCTAAGTTCTAAGACTCCCTATTGGTCCCCGGCAACGGCGCCTGAATACTTGATAGCTCAGGTTTTCGCCCGAGATAAAAGTGCAAGCGCACAGAAGTATTTTTCTTTTCTTGTTCTACTTACCCCTTCCTTAAATGACATCAATATGCTAATTTCTTCCAAATTTTCGTTCATGAATGAAAAAAAGAAAAGAAAAAAACGAAAATTATATTTAATTTATGCATATCTGGTTTAGAAATTATCATTTGCATATTATTTTGTTGATTGGATTTACCCTGAAGAATGCACATATTTTGTTTATTTTCTGATTGGTGGTTTGTACTTGGGTAGTTAGGGGACATGAATATCAATATACTATTTCTCTCCTGCGATTTTGCCTAATGTCTTGCATTTTGACGCAGTTTTTAATACCCAAAACACTCTAAGCCTCACCACTAAAAGCCTTGAATACCTAGCATGATTTCCTGATTATAAGGTCTTTGATGAAAAGTTTCATGGCCATCTTAAATGAATGTAGAGAGTCATTGACATGGAAGCTGAGTTTGCAGGTCCAGATTTTAGAGTATGGATGGGCTTGGGAGGATATGCAGCGATTCTTTTGGAGAATGTCTAATTATTCTAAGTTTATATGGTTAGCGAAAGTAGCGCAGAGTAAGGTTTTCTGATATCAAATGATCCATTTGGTTTTCAAATCTCTTTTCCCGTAGGCTTATTCTTCGTTTTCTTTAATTGAGGACAAGCAAAGATTCAAGTCTGGGGGATAATCCTCTTACAATTTTCGTTCCCAAAAGAAGGACAACATTTCTGTTGTGCTTTTTAGGCATTGATTTCGTCGTGACCATTTTTGACCCCAACAGTTAGCCTCCATTTTGCAAGAATCGTTCAAGTGTGCTTGCGAATTTGAACGCACGTTAGGTAAGTTATACGAAATTGATGGCTAAAAAGTCAAAGGATGAATAGTAAGTCTCCCTTTCTATAAATATGTGGAGTAACTTCCAAAATCTTTCACTAGCTCATTTTCACATGAAAAAATTCTTTTAAGGTAAAAACTCCTTATGCTTTCCATCTTTCTCCTCATCTTTTTTTATGGCTTCCGTTGATCGAGTTTCCGCAAATGATTCACCGTCGATTTTCGTCCCTAAAAGCCTACCAGTTTAGGAGGATGACGTCGTACAGAAAATCGAGTTCTTGCTGCACTCGGTCAATCCCGAGGAAGTGAGTGAGTATTGGCTTGTTACGTGTGATATCGAAGCTCCACCGCCGAACTCATGGTGTCCGACGAGAACAACCTTCATAAAAGACGCCAGTAGGCCGAGATGGTGATGGGACTCGTTCCTCACCACTATCCAAGATTTCTGCCGAGTTCCGGAGGGGGTGAGTTTCAGATGTCGAAGGTTGGAGAGGATGGTGATTCTCCGCCTCGCGGTTTCTTTACATGCTACGAGGCACATTTTTTGTTTTGTCGATTATGGTTTCCCATACCGGGGATCATAGTTTAGTTTTTAGACCACTACGACTTATCGATCAGCTAGCTTTCGTCCGCCGGTCTCCAAAACCTTCTCGGAATCTTGGTTTTTAGTTACGAACAAGGGATAGATCTAAGCATTAACTATCTATTGGCGTTTTTTGTCTCTGAGGGTCACGGGTATGCCGCTGCAATACTGTCTCAAGCAGAGGAAGAATATGTCGGTGATCCGATTGGTTATGTCCAAATTCCACAGTTGGGACAAACGATATTTCTTTGTTCGTTTAAGTAGTGCCTCTGTCGAGGACTAATACGTTTCTTGCTTTAGGCCTAGGTGGGGCCCCGCGGGTATCGTTTTCGATACTCTGATCAATTTTCTTTTCGTTTGTCGATATCTGATAGTTCTTTTGTTTTCCAGTTCTCGATCCCCATCCTCCACATCCGGAAGATTTGTTCATTGTTAGGAACCTTCTTCGAGGCGGTTCGTTCAACTGGGGTTACTTTTCCCGCATCGAGTTCAGAACACAGCTAAGTATCACAAGAATCAGACTCAGCCCGATGCGGTCATGGGAGAGGAGTTAGAACCGAACATGAATGGCTTCACTTTATATGAGATGCCTCCTGACAAGGAGAGGGAGAGGTCTCCCAAGAAAGAGCGCACGTCTATTGACGGGGACAGCATTGCCGAGGACGTGAGAGGGTCGTCCGTGGGGGCGTGGTACCACGATCTTCATGGCGGGGACGGAAGTGGTCCGAATCAACCTTCGCTAGGGTTCTTACTTTGTTTTCGTTAGCGAGCTGCATCTTAACTAGGTTACGAGTCTACGCTGTAGATCTAGGTAATCGTTGCCAACTGTTCTTAAGGCCACGACTTAAAACCGGTTGCGCACGCTCCGATCACGAATTCGAATTAGATCCCTTAACTTTCTTTATTATCTGTGTTTCTCGAATCGTTCTTCATTTACGTTTTTAGTTTACTTTTGATTCGCTTTCATACTCATTATGTATTCGTTCACGTTTATGTATTCTTACGAATCTTGTTACTTTATCACCATTAAATGCATGTCACTTCGCAATCTGTTTCGTATTAATTAACTTTCGTTATCAACTTGTTTCGTTTCATAATCTGTTTATCTCTTAGTTTCGTATTTCTTATTTACTAAATTTTACACTCACCGCTTGATTTGTCGATCGTTGGCTACAGAGCGTCCGTGAACCACATACCATTGACAGTGAGAATTTTGGTTCCCACAAGTCTATTCGCCTAAGGGCGACTAGACCTTGTTCGTGTTTCCGGAGCGACGTGGTTACCCGACATTCACGGTGACTTCTTATCACGTCAAAACTTGTCTATTAAGATCTCTCGGGAGTTATATGGAAGTTTTGGGCATTGATTTTGATATTCTCGTGTTTAGTTACTCGCGAGTGACTAGACTTTGCGAAGCGATCGCCTACGGTTGGCTAGACGCGGGGTTTCGACGTTTGGTTGAGAGGAGATCGTCTAGATAGCAAAAGCCTCAGAATTGATAATTTGATGTGTTAGTATTTTAGTGGTTTTTATCATGATTTACACACGAGATTTATGGTTTTTAGTATTTATTCGGATCTTTTTGGCGCATATTTTTGTTCTTTGTTGTTTTTACAAGAATCGAGTTTGGATGTGCGAAAAGAATGCATTTTGGATGGATTTCAAGCTTGGAAGGAAGTTTTCTTGAAGGCTGGAAAAAATCCAGAAATATGGACAAGGATCTATCGATCCTTATCCCTGGATCGGTCGATCACTGTCCCGATTTTCAGACCGATTTTTACGAAGAACCAAACCAAACTTATCTTGAACCAGATTTTAGAACAAAAACCTAGGCTCGTGTTTCCTGTTTCATTATGCACTTTTATAGACTTTTAGAGACCAGAGATTGATTTTGTAACCTAGGGAGAAGAAACATCTTTGTACTTCGATTCGAGAAGTTTTCGGAACCCTTTTACTCTTGTTTTTGTTAAATACAATCATGTCTCTCTTGAATTTGATCTGTGTTTTTGCAATTACCATGAGTGAGTAGTTTGATCGTTGCGTTTAGGGTTCTCACAAAGGGATTCACGATTTAATGAAGTAAAATCGAATGATTAGGGATTTAATCTAATGGATCTTCATCTATGATTGATCGTAATGCATGAAATTGACTTGATCACTTAGTTTCTGAACTTAGGTAATTTAATGCCTGGAAAGTGTTTGTTTAAATGCCTGAGAGAATATTAGATGAGCAATTCTTCTTAAGCCAATGGAAATTGATGTTTAAGTGAATTGTTAACATATCAAACATGTTAGTAATTCATGATTAGAAATTGAGGGTCAACAGAAGTTAGTCTCTAGATTTCTAATACATAGGGAGCTAATACTACAGAAGTAGATCAGTTCTATATTATAGTTTGAATTCAATACGGTTTTAAACTTGTTCCCTAGTCTAAAATTTGAATCAACAATGAATCGTTTCCCTTAGAATACCCGATGCTCAACACTTCTTTGATTGATTTACATCCCGTCANTACATCCCGTCGTTGTTGCATGCTTTCTTTGCTTTCATAATTTCGCTTATTTGCATCATCTACAAAAACCCTTAGCTTTAGCCCGCTGTNTCTCTTATTTTCGATTTTGCATCATCTCTACAAGACATCTTTTAAGCCTTAGCCCGCTGTTTGATTTTAACTCTTCGTGCTACCTTTGGTCTCTGTGGATTTGATCCCGAACCACTACAACGCACTTCTGTGCGCTTGGACTTTTATCTCGGGCAAAAACCTGAGCTATCAAGTTTTCAGGCGCCGTTGCCGGGGACCAATAGGGAGTCTTAGAACTTAGGATCATTGCGTTCCTAAGGCATTTTTCTTTATTTTGTTTAATCTCTTCTTTTTCTTCTTTGTCTTTGTGCTTTCAGGTGCATGAACAGACCTCATACTAGAAGACAAGAGATCGCGAATCTTCTCGAATTCGAGCCTAAACATTCACGTTTAGAAAGACAAAAGAAGAAAGAGAAGTCGGTAGAGGTTATTGAAGAATTTGAGTTTGCTCAAATCATGGGTGACAACTTGGGAGATCCCATTAAAGTTCATCATAATCCTCTCTTTCCTGGAGCTCTTCCAGGAGCTGACCCACCTGCTGGAGGTGGTGGTAATGCTGGTGCTCAACAAGCTGGCCAGCATAATTTTGCAGCTGAAGGGCAACAAGGCGCAAATCAACCTCGACAAAGGATGACTCTAGCGCAATATGACACTCCGGAGGCCTTCTATGTGAATCGTGATGGGATTCATCCTCCTCCCGTTGAGAGAATAGACTTTGAGATCAAGACTGGTCTCATTAACTTGCTGCAGTAGAATCAGTATCATGGGTTGCCATCATAGAACCCAACGCACCATCTGGATAGGTTTGAAGCCATCTGCAAAACTATCCAGCACAACGGAGTACCTGATGATGCTCTGAAATGTAGGTTCTTCACTTTCTCTCCAAATGACAAAGCTACAAGATGGTACAATAGCCTAGAGCCTGATTCTCTGAGGACATGGGACGAGATCAAGGCAACTTTCCTTGGGCATTTCTTCACGAAATCAAGGTCTATGTCTCTGCGAAACAAGATTGCAGGATTTCACCAATTGGGTGTTGAAAGTTTTCATGCAGCTTTGGAAAGATTCAGAGAATACCTCATTGATTTTCCTCATCATGGGTTCTCAGATTGGAATCTCCTCAACATTTTCTACAATGGGTTTAAGGAGAAATATCAGAATGCTATGGATACCACTAGTAATGGCGATTTCAGTACCAAGACTGTGGAGGAAGCTTATAAATTGGAGAAGAACACGGCGAATAGTCAAGCCAATCGCATATCAGACTATGATCGTGGTAGAGGAGTTGTGTCATCATAAGCGAAGATAATTGATGATCTACGGAAAAAGCTTGACGAGCTAATGAGGAGAGATCATCGGGGAGTGAACTTTGTTGGTGAGCATAACGAAGCACCTGTGCTTCAAGAGCAGAAAATGGGACATATGTACCAGGAATACATGTCTGAGGAGCTGAATGGTGGACAAGCAGATGTGAATTATATTGGTGGTCAAGGAAATTTTGGCTCCCCCAGGTGTCATTATAGCCAAACCGGAGAAGAATCCGAATGAATACTGCAATGCTATCATAGTTTGAAGTAGAAAAACGATCGAAAACTCGTTAGGGACGTCGATCGATCAATCCCAGGCAGCGGATCGATCGATCCTTGTATCAGAAACCCATAGAAAATTGCGGAATTTGGCGATTTATCGATCATCTGATGCGATTTATCGATCAAAAATAAAGACAAGGATCGATCGATCGATCCTTGTCCCTGGATCGATCGATCCCTGTCCCTGGATCGATCGATCCCTCTCCTAACGAGAGGGTAACGAATTTTTGCGATGAATCGAAGGCATAGAAGGTTGATGATGAGTTTGTGCCACCCCCG
Source organism: Anastatica hierochuntica (assembly GCA_900406275.1). Lineage (NCBI taxonomy): Eukaryota > Viridiplantae > Streptophyta > Magnoliopsida > Brassicales > Brassicaceae > Anastatica > Anastatica hierochuntica. The sequence continues at coordinate 2,498 of OVAN01011696.1, read as the reverse complement.
CTTTATGTTCCCAAGCCTCTATATCCTTCCAAACCTCGTCAAAAGATCAAGGAACGTGAGTAAGAGAAACTAAAAAATCTCGTTGGTGAATTACATGTTCGATTGCCATTCGTAGAAGCAATCAAGGTAGTACCTTCTCTTAAGAGGTACATGAAGGAGATTCTCTCAGATCGCATGACCTTAGAACAAGGTGTATCGGTTCTTACTGCGGAGTGTAGCGCAGTTCTTTAGAATATCACATCGGAGAAACACGAAGATCCAGGTCCTTTTTTTTGCCTTGCAGGATTGGATCTCTTATCTTCGAGAGATGTCTGTGTGACTTGGGCTCTGGAGTTAGTTTGAAGTCGTTGTCTGTCTCACAGAGGCTGAATATGGTGAACTATAAGCCCACGAAGATGTCCTTGATACTTGCTGATAGATCAATTCGGAAGCCCATAGGTATTCTCGATAACATTCTTGTTGGTGTTGGGAAAGGCTATGTATACACTGATTTCGTAGTCTTGGAGCTTGACGAAGAACCCAAGGATCCAATCATCTTGTGTAGACCATTCTTGTCTACTGCTAGAGCGATGATTGATGTTCATAATGGTCCAATTGATCTGCAGTTGAGTAAACTAGATGTGCGTTTCAATCTCGAGAAGTCAACCAAGAAGACTACCATAGATGGGCAAACATTTTGGGTTGACACATTGACTGAAATGATTAAGGAGGCTGTGGAGGAACTTTGCACTAAGGAATCTTTTCATATATCCTTATCACGAATTTTCGAAGAGGATGGTTCGTTGAGTAAAGACACAGTGGTGACTTCTCAAAAGAATGATGTCAAAGAATTCCTAGATGGAGACGTTCGTTCGTTCTATAGTAAGAAGACCCAAGACCAAACAGAAAGTGAAGTTGGAAGAGCACAATACTGAGGAGAGTTCTCAGTTGACCTTGATCCCTCTAGGATGCGATGGAGGTGCTATTGAGTACAAAGTGAAGCGTAAAGGCAGATTCAGACCTTTCTCTAAGGTCAGGGCCATCCTTACACCAGAGTTTAAAGAGAAAGGACCAGCTGCTATGAAGAAGGCTATAAGCAGCATCCTTGAGCTGAAGATTTTCGTTGGTGGAGCTTTCTTCGGGGCGAGTTCTAAGAACCTTCCAGACTAATCCACCGCCACTACAGTCAGGCTCGTGACTTTAAACAAGCGTTGAGTGGGAGGCAACCCACTAGGTAATTTTTTTTTCTTTTTAGTTAGTTTGTAGTGTTTTTGGCTTTTGTGTGTTTGGTTTTTGGTGCTTTTTACATTTTTATTGTTTTTAGCCTTTGTATTGCAGGAAAAAGATCACCAGATAGACGGACAGGGATCGATCATCTTTGTCCATGGAGCGATCAATCCCTGTCTCATTTACGCGGCTACATCACACGTTTTCAGGTAAGTTTACTTTTTCCTAGATCTTTTGATCTTGATTTTATTTTTCTTTTCTTTTTCTACTTACCCCTTCCTTAAATGCCATCAATATGCTAATTTCTTCCAAATTTTGGTTCATGAATAAAAAAAAAAGAAATGAAAAAAACGAAAATTATTTTTAATTTATGCATATCTGGTTTAGAAATTAGCATTTGCATACTATTTTGTTGATTGGATTTACCCTGAAGAATGCACATATTTTGTTTATTTTCTGATTGGTGGTTTGTACTTGGGTAGTTAGGGGACATGGATATGAAACGATCCATTTGGTTTTCAAATCTCTTTTCCCGTAGGCTTATTCTTCGTTTTCTTTAATTGAGGACAAGCAAAGATTCAAGTATGGGGGATAATCCTCTTACAATTTTCGTTCCCAAAAGAGAGACAACATTTCCGTTGTGCTTTTTAGGCACTGATTTCGTCGTGACCATTTTTTGACCCCAACAGTTAGCCCCTAGTTTGCAAGAATCGTTCGAGTGTTCTTGCGAACTTTGACACACGTTAGGTAAGTTATACGAAATAGATGGCTAAAAAGTCAAAGGATGAATAGTAAGTCTCCCTTTCTATAAATATGAGGAGTAACTTCCAAAATCTTTCCCTTGCTCATTTTCACATGAAAAAATTCTTTTAAGGTAAAAAATCCTCATGCTTTCCATCTTTCTCCTCATCTTTTTTTATGGCTTCCAATGATCGAGTTTCCGTAAATGCTTCACTATCGATTTTCGTCCCCAAAAGCCTACCAGTTTAGGAGGATGACGTCGTATAGAAATTCGAGTTCTTGCTGCACTCGGTCGATCCCGAGGAAGTGAGTGAGTATTGGCGTGTTACGTGTGATATCGAAGTTCCACCGCCGGACTCATGGTGTCCGACGGGAACAGCCTTCATAAAAGACGCCAGTAGGCCGAGCGGGTGCTGGGACTCGTTCCTCACCACTATCCAGGATTTCTGCCGAGTTCCGGAGGGGGTGAGTTTTGGTTGTCGAAGGTTGGAGAGGAAGGAAAAAACCCTTCTTTTAGGGTTTTCTCTCATCCCTTTAGTATAAATACTTCC
>OVAN01011694.1:0-11858 GCA_900406275.1 Anastatica hierochuntica | reverse complement strand
AAGTCTACTAGTAGACTTCTATTGAAGTCTTCCAAAACGAAAAGTCGAAAACTTGTAAATTTTAAGCGGAAAAATTAAAAAATGCATTGTAAATGTTTGTAATATTCGTAATTAAACTTGTTGTACTGATTTAACATTTATAACAAACAAATTTTGAGTTCTAAAGTCAACTCTTAAAGTTTAGACAAAAACTCTTAACAACAAACCATGCATATTTGTTTATCCAAACCCTAAATCCTAAATCCTAAACCCTAAACTCTAACTTAATTGATCTTAGTTTCTTTAAATTGACTTAATTTTGTAAAATTTTAATTTATATATCTTCTAATTGATAAGATTTAATTTACGGATATACATTTTTTTCAAACTTTTTAATTTAAAAACAAGGTTTAATTACAAATGCAGACTTCTATAGAAGACTTAAAGTGTAATTAATACGTTATAAAGAAAAAAATTATAATTAATTTTCGTATCTTGAACTCAAGACTCTGATCTGCAGTCTTAAAATTATGTAAATTTTGATATTACATTTTGCGTTTCCCATGTTATTAGAAACACAACCCGCTTTTGTTTCCTTATATTTATATATTGAATGTTTGATTTGTGTATTCAACTATTCTAAAACGTACGTTAAACTTTATAAAATGGATCGGATGAAATAATTTGTTTGTCTTGTTGATTGTTTTTCGGTAGATTTGCGGGAGACTTATGCCACTTTCTTCATATCGATACTATAATAATATAAGTGCCTCTTCATGTGTTGAGACCTAAGTTTTTTTGTGTCATAAAGAATTGACACATCATCAAAAAACTAAAGATGATAGACCAATCAAAATAAAAAATTAATAGACATCATCACTTTAAAAAAAATTCTACATAAGAATACATCTCTCTCATGTCTTTTCATCTCTCTTTTTACTTTATATAATTATGAAAAAATGAAGTCAATTAGATAAATATACAAATTTTAAAATGTAAACAATTTTCTAAGCTTTTTAGTATTACTTATAAAAAAATATTTCATTAAGTTTTTAATTATGTCTTATTTTCATCATTCACTTCATCTTCTAATATGCTATGACATTTTTTTATAATGCTTCTCATATTATATAGAATATACACTATGTCCTAAGAACTTTTTGTATGTGATTTTTGTTATTATCAAATACTAGATCAAATTACAAAGCTTTAAAATTTATAATATTTGTGTCATTAGTGCAAAATTTAAAAATTTTTTGTTGATTAAAATTAGTTATTTATAATTTTTTCTATATTTTATTATTCATTTTATGTAAGTTTTAGCTTCCGCTTAATATATAAAAAATATTATTCTTATTCATATACTTGTTGTTAAAAACATATATATTGAAAATAAATAGAAATCTTTTTATGTTTTACACATAAAAATATGAATTCAAAATATTTATTTTTATATATAATTAGAAAACAAAATATAAAAAAGAAACCCGCAACATAGTGAAGACAATAATCCTAGTTATTATTAATGAAGGATGAACTCGCACTTTATAAATTTGTTTCATCATTTTTTGTAAAATTGTTATACGCTTTTCATCCATCATTTAATCAAAATAAAATTCACCAAGCGTTGCATAGGATTAATATTATTTCAAATATTTTTTTCAATTTTGATATATTATTTTATGGTGTTTTCTTTGTTTATTTATTTCTTCACCAATATATCTATATATATACATATTTAATAAAAAATGTAAAACAACAAAATGTGCTTATCATTTTCTTTTTTTTACAAGCAACAAGCCACCCAACCCATTTTTTTATTGTTATCACAACATGCTATTTTCAATTGGTAGTTGTTTCGATATTAAAAATAAGGAAACAACACGGGAACCCAAAACATAAAATTAACGAAATACTGAAACATATATAAGGGGAAAAACCAGAATTCAATCATGAAAGAAATTACAATTCAGAGATGTGAAATAAAATTGGATATAAAATACATAAAATTTTGTAATTTAAATCTCGAAAGCTGAAATATATCATAATAACTTAAGACCTTTATTTTCTAGTCAACAAAACGACGAGGTTGACTGTTGTTTTAGGGTGACCAGTTAAAAGAATTGAATGCTTAGCAACATGAATTGCATACGTGTGAAACAAGCGATCCATAATAGCTTCTCTAAAATGAGGAACCAAAATTGATTCATTGACAGATCTAATGCTGGTTGCGATCTTTTGGCATTATTTGTATTGATCTGATGACTCGTCGACAACATCTTCACTAGTGAGAGGTTGATTGCTTTCAAATTGAACAAAAAGTTCATGTGCTTCGATCATATTGATCGCAAAGGAGTCTCTCTTTCAACAACTTCTTTCACCTCCCCTTCAATAAAAATCTATTATATTGAGCACAAAACAACGTAGGAGCAAATATTTTTAGAGTCTAAAACAATTGAGAGCCAATAATCATGAAGCAACGCATAAGCCAAAATCTCTTAATCGATTTTTTTTAAAAATGACGAGCTCCAGAATTGCGTCACGTCACCAATAAATTTTGTGAGTTCGCCACGTCACAAACTAACTTTTCATATATATAATATATATAGATGTTTCTAGAAAAATATGTTTTGACATAAATTAATAATCCTTCGACTTTTAGCAACATCTAACAGATTAGTTGGAGATTGAAATGATAGTACTGAAATGTAGTGAAAAATAGTAATTGGTCCCTTCACAATGATAAATATATTAAGAAAAAAATTGTTTCAAAAAGATATATTATTCGATTTTGTATGCATTTTTAAGTAGTTAGTGATAATAAATTCTTAAACTTAAGAAATTTTGGTTAAAAATATTGATTTAAAGCTACAAGAAATTATTTTTTATACAAAACATCAACTATTTTTAATATGTGAGAAAAGTCCAAATCATGTAAAACGAATAAAGGATTATATGAATTTAGTATAAAGTTGGAAAAGCAAGTTAAAATTAGATAATAATCAATACTATAATTGTGATCAACACTCTTCGGGAGAGTGATACATCAACACCTATAAAATGAACCCACACCTCTTCATCTTCATGTTTACATTTTTTATTTCATGTTATTAAATTTTCTATTTTCTTAAATGAGTTGAAGATGGATTTTTTTCCGCTTGTCGGACAATTGGAAAAACCAAGGAGAGAGATGATGAAAGAAGACAGAGAAAGTGTGGAGAAGCAGATGAAGAAGTCTTTCCAGTTATGGATTTGAATACTATATTCCATAATTTTTGATTGGTTTTGATTTCTTTACCGAGAAAGATCAACCTCTTCTCTCACCACCGTATCGTTTCTCCCTCATTCTCTCATTTTCACTTTCTCTGCGATCACATATTTTGTTTAGATTTCTTCGTGTTTGTGTGTTTTTCCTTGTTGCTGAAGGTTATATGTTGAGAAAGTCATCGATGTCACCATATTAAGGTTTTTTTATCTTCTTACTTACTTCTTTCAGATTTGATCCTCCGTAATTAGGGTTTTGAACTATTGCAATCTAAAGTTTACTTAAGTTTGTGCAGGATCTATGTATCATGGCTCATCATTGCAGCTCTCGGTCATCGGACCCCTGACGACTTAGAGGTTAGTGTGGATATAATCGATTTACTACTTATGTTTTTGGGTCCATCTGAATTCTAATTGGGATGCATTTTGGATGTTGAAGGATTAAAAGGCAACCAAGTCACCTCTTGTGCAATTACTTTCTAGAATCTCTTGCTTCTCAAAATTATAACTAGATCAAAATCTTCGCTAGGATCAGATTGTGAGCATATCGTAATTAACTTTTTATAGACCACAAATTCACAGTAGTACTTGTTAGTTTAGATAATGACATTATATGTTTTCGGTAGTATTTCCTTGATCCAAGTGCTTTTGCCAATTTCATCTAATAATGTTTCACAACAATTTGGATTTTAAATTTGGAATTAAGCAGCAAAAGTAATAAGAGGTTTTCACGTCTCTATCGAGATTAAACTCATTACTAATACCAAGAGTATGATTGACTCAAGTAGTATAGCATATGTATTGATCCTAAAGGAGTGTTATCTAACACATTTAATCCTATCGTTTAGTTGTTTTGATTTTTAAGTACTAATCAAGCAATAAAGAGAAACAATCTTCCCAAACCAAACAAGTAAACAAAACGAAATGAGATGAAAGATAAGATTCAAATACTAAAATATGCAATTATGAGTAAGGCAATGCGATTAGGTAGTCTATATGCAATTAAGATGCAAGGGTAAAGCAATAAAAGAAACATTCAAAAGCAAGACAATAATCAATTAATTAAATCCCATGATATTAATCTATCTGATGATCTTAAATTGAGATAATCTTGATGTTATCATATCTTACTCAGTTTCAATAGTAGACTATAGTTTTAATTTATGCATATAGCTAAGACTTTTAGATGTTTTAGGATCATTTTCTTTGCATTTAGTTCTCATATTGTTTAGGCATTTTTAGGGTGTATATTCGAAATTTTCTCTTCTTTCTACCATTTTTCAGGTACCATTGAGCTAAAGAATGGAAGATCAGTGAAAACGGATCAAAGTAGAAGCAAAAAACCAAGAGAGAAAAGATGAATGAAAACCGCCAAGCTGCGCATGAAAACCCCTCGAGATAAGCTTGCTCGGCGGAAAAACAAAGCCTACTTGTCGAGCTGCGCTCCCCTGTCCCGGAAACCTGAGCTTGCTCGGCGGGAATTCCTTGAAGATCTGACGTATCCCTACCGGATCCCTGCGCCTGTAAACTCGGAGAGCTGAACGCGGTCAGCGGTAAAACAGAGTTAACCGCTGATCATTGCATCCTCACTCGCCGACCTGAGCGTGGTCTCTGGTCTTGCATTTGTCTTGGATTTATCCAGATCCGATCCGTTTGTTACTGGACGAACCGGTATGAACCGATACACTATAAATACAATTTTTATGATTTCTAACGACCTAAGCTTGTTTTGTTCTTGATTCCGTTTGTTCTTCTTTCTTAAAAACCATTTGATCTTTGATATTTGGATAAAAGTTTGGATCTTTACTATCTTTTCTCTTTATCTAATCATGATTACATCTTCATCTCATCTTTTTACATCATTTCCTATCATGATTAGTCAGTAGTCTATTTTTGTGATTTGTGGGTTGGGTAGGTTAGGCTAGATCTAGATGTGATAAAAGTTGCTAAGGGTTAAATACTTATAGATTCACATGTTTAAAGGATTTTAAAAGCTAGACTAGACTTGATTGCTCAAAATCTAGATATTAGAAATTTTATGCTCGGTAGGTGTTCGATGAAATTTCCAAGAGAATCTTAAACATGCTTTTCAATTTTAGCGTACGAGAATAGTTTATTAAGTTGAACTGTAGACTTTATGACCTGTGTTTAATGATCATTTCTTGCTTAATTACTATCGGGAGATTAGTTTGATTAAGTGATTAATGAATTGACTAGGATCATGGGAATGAACTAGTTGATCTTTGCCTTGTCTTTGATTTGTTTTATTAATGCTTAGCCCTTGCATCTTAGTTGCATTTAGTCTACCTAATCGCATTACCTAGCTCATGAATTGGATGCTTCCATCCTTGAATCCTTATATCATTTCTTTGGTTTTTGTTCTTCCTTTGGCTTCACTTTGTTTGATTTTGATTTATTCTATGTTATTTAATTGCAAACCCAACTTCTTTGATTAGAATTAGATTAACTATAGTTTTCTCTAAAACTAAGTGCGATCAATTGCTTTCTATGGATTCGAAATCTTAAATACTACCACAACTTGCCATATTCTTGTGGTTAAGAGGTTGAAGTCTAAGAGTAAACTTGAACTCACATAAAGTTTTGGCATCGTTGTCGGGGAGCAACAATTAGCCATTTAATTATAGGTTGCTTGTTAAAACTAAGTCATTTTATTACTAAATACTAACTCCTATCTTGTTTTTTTGTTATCCTTTTGAAGGTGCATAAACTTGAGGAGCTGAGGACCAATGAATCTCATTCCAAGAGTTAAGGATATTCAAAGGTTAGCTAGAGAAAACGCTAAAGCTAGGAGAGAAACGAAAGGCTTGATCATTTGCGACGTTTAAGTATGGAGAACTATCAAGATCCTCCACCACCTTTTGTTAATGACCAAGGGATTAATGATGGAATTGGTTCTCATCATCAAGGTCAACACCAACCTAATCAGAGGAGGATTGGTGCTTTTGATGAGCCAAACGCTAGAAGATGGAGAATGGGTATTCAACCACCATCGGTTCAACCCAACAACTTCGAGATCAAACATAGTTTGATCAACATGATGCAAAACTCGAGGTTCAATGGGCTTCCAGCGGAAAATACACTTGATCACCTAAACATGTTCCATAGATTTTGTAGAACCGTGAAGATCAATGGGACCTCGGAGGAAGCAATCAAAATGATATTGTTCCCATTTTCTCTTGGAGATGTGGCGGCTCAATGGGAGGAAAACATCCCCTCAGAATTGGTCTCCACTTGGGCATAAGTAGAGAAGGATTTCATGACTAAATTCTTCCCAAAACAAAAGACCGCTAAAATCCAAAATGACATCACAAGTTTCAAGCAAGGTTGCAACGAAACATTTTATGAAGCGTGGAAAACGTTAAAGTCCTATACAAGAGCTTGCCCTCACCATGGAGTATCAAAGGACGCCCTTCTAAGAATTTTCCACTGAGGAGTTTTAAAGAAATATAGAAACTCCTTGGATATGGCTAGTAGGGGAAGTTTCACAAATATTAGTGTTGAGGAAGGTGATACTTTGATAGAAAACCTAGCCTAAAGTGATCAAAGCTACAAGAGTGACTATGATAAAAATTACCAGGAAGATTCGAGGTTCAAGGAGCTTAATGACAAGATAGATAAGCTTACAAGGTTGAACCAAAGGTCCATGAATATTGTGGATCAAGTAGAAGGTAGTAAAAGCTATGGTAATGAAGATGATCAAGAGGATCAAGAAGACATGTGCTACATCCAAGGAAGATATTATCCTAGATCCTACAATCTCGTTTTCAAGCCATGGAACAATAATCTCTCTTACTAGAATTCTAATGTTGATAACCCTCAACACCAAAGCTACCTAGACCCAAAGGAACAACAAGGTCAAATGCAAGGCAACTTCCCGCCCAAAGGACAATTCAAGGTTCTAACAAATCCATCACACTCTTCTCCTCAACAACCTCAAGAAGATGAGACCAAGATGCTTTTGAAGCAAATTTTGGAAGGGTAAAGAAGAGTGAATGCAAAGATTGATGGTGGATTGAGTGAATTAAATGCGAAGTTTGAGAACCTTTCGGCCCATATCAAGATTTTGGATATCTAAATGGCACAAGTGGTATATACTTCTAATAGTTATGATAAAAGCATCTTACTGAGTAAACCCGAGACCAATTCGAAAGATTATTGTAATGTTATCCTAGTAGAACAAGAAGAAGAAGCTCTAGCAAAGGCGGATGAAGAGTTTTTATATGAAATTGATGTACTTCTTGAATGTAGAGTAGATGAGCCTTTTGAAGAAGCTCAAAACATGGCAGAAGTGATGGGTCTAACCATGAATCAAATGAAATAGGTAGTGACAATTAAAAAGCTGAAGATCAAGTTGAATGTTTGATTGTAACGAATGAGCCTCCATTGAAAGGAAAAGCACAAGAAGAAGAATCTTTAAGCCTTGAAGATAATCCGTATGCTAAGTTGTATTTTCCTCCTCCCGTTTACACAAAGCTCAAAAGAAGTTGTTTTCAAAGGTCAAGAATGAAATGATTGATGTTGGGATTAAATTTCCAACATATTCGATTCATCAAAGGTGTACTCTCTAACAAAGAAGCGGTTGAAGAGATCTCGAGGGTACATGAAGAACCCCTAGTATAATATGGAACACAAGGTGTTAGCTAAAATGAAGAACTCTTGAAATTCCACGGTCCCTTACGTGCTTGAAGAATTGTATGAAGAAAAGGAAGTAGTAGATACGAGAGCAAGTGTTAATGTCATCTCCTATGATTTAGCTGAAAATATGATATCAAAAGGGATGAAGACTAACACTCCATCTATATGTCTTGGAGATTCATCATCAAAGCAACCATTGAAGATTTTAGAAGACTATCCAATCAAGATAGGGAATTGCACTATCCATGTCAACTTTGTGGTTATGAAGATGAGGCTTACAAATCGTTTTCCTTTACTTTTGGGAACCTCTTTCCTTGAGATCGCCAGAGCTATCATTGATTTCAAAGACAAAAGGGTGGCTCTCAACTATGTGGATCCAAAGAAGTACTATCCCAAGATGGGCTCTAGTGTTGCTTATTATGGGACAATCGTTCCATGGGAAGAAGAGATCATCCATGACTTCGAAGGGAAAGTGTATGCCGATGTTCGAATAAATGAAACGTCTAAGTGGTTCGATGGAAGTGAAGATAACGTAAATGGGCATGCTAAAGACTATAAGGAATCCCTCGATAAAGGTGAAAAAGAACTAATCAAGGAGATTAATTTAAATGGAAGTTTTGACTTGTTGTTTGGGAATGAAGAAGGTTTTAAAGAAGCTTTTCTTGGTGTGGTGAAGAAGCCAAAAAGGCGTAGAGCGAAGAAATGTAAAGGAAAACCACAAGCCTTGGTTCAAAATGAAGATTGCTTGGATGGATAAAGTCTTGATTAATTGTTTTCCAACCGAGAAATTGATGCTAAGATTGAGAAACCGCCGATTTGGAATCATGATGCTCTGATGATGAAATTTATTCTGGTTTGATATAAGGATGGAGTTTTTAAGTACAAGATTGAATGCAAAGGCCTTTCTAAAGAGAGTGTGGTCCCAACTGAGAAAATGAAACAAGAGCCTATGCGTATTGAAGAGATCATGGAACGAGTCCTAAGGTTCGAGCTCGTGGACAATGGAGAAAAGAGCCTCGCTGGTTCTCATTCCACCACCCATTAGTTCACCAAAAAGAAAATGTCAAGCTTAGAGACATTAAACAAGCGCACTTGAGAGGCAATCCCATGAGTATCCTTTGTAAATACAAATTTTAATCGCTTTTCATTTATTTCTTTAATTAGATAAAGTTGGCTAAGTTTGGTTGTTGATTTTCTTTGATAGCTCTTAGATAGTGCTGTTAAATCTAAACCTATCTTGTTGATTCATTGGTTGAACTTCCACTTAGAGTCACTCAGGGTCTCTTGAAAACAATGATAAAACTCTTTGGAAAAGAAGTAGATTTTGAGAATGCATGATAGCTTAGATTGATTTGTGAGCTAATTGAATTGGAATAATTAGTTTGATTGTCCCATAAGTCTAAGCTTGATGTATTGAATGACTTTAATTCAATATAAGCATGAAAATGCCTTGTTTATACACTTGGTAGCTTAGTTGTTTGCTTGGAAGCATTTGAATGGTATATGAGCTAGTTTGTGGTATTTGCTTATTGTACGTACCAACTAATATTCCAATGGTTCCAAAGTAACCCGTCTCTTTCACTTCACTCAATGAACTCCACTGGTTCTCCTAATTTTTGATCTATGGTACCTTTCCTTTATCCATTGTATATACCTTTTTGCTTTTTACTTTGTTGTGGTTTTGGTCTCCTTCACCGGATTTTATTCAATCATCGAGACGGTGATGAGTAATTCCGGGAGAGGAGAATGGTGCTAATCTCCTTTCTTAGTTGTTTTGTCTCTATTTTCCTTTATTTGAGTCTCATATAGCTTAGCTTGCATTTTTAATATCTAAGGCATAGAAAAAACCAAAAAAATCAAAATTTTTTGAAAAACACAAAAAAAAGAATCATGTAGTTGCATTCCTTCAAATCATTCTTAGTAGAATTGAGTCTTAGAAAATATATAGAATGCATTTGCATAGAGGAAAATGATTTAACCGCCTTGTAAGTGGATTATGCTTAGGGATTCAACCGATATCCTTGTTAGAAATAATATGTAGCTTGAACCAAACCGGAAAAATGGAAAATCCGTGCTCGGAATTCTCGACTTAATTGTTTGCGTCTAAATTGGATCTTGCATGATTTGAATTCAGCCCTCATGAACTTAAACGTAATTAAACTTTGAAATTAATCTCGCTTATGGACTTGAAATGCATTAACTATGGTATTAACACACATACACTCAGATGGTCTTATCCTTTTTTACCACCCTTAACCAATCTGAGTGGTCCACCTTAATTTAAGAATGGTACCCCACGTTTGAACCTAAACCTTTTTATTCTTGATTGAGTGAGGTCTCTTTTAGTGCATTCATATGTAAAACCCCATGAGTATTGGAATGACAAATAGGGTCCTTCTTAGATCTAGTCTCTCTTTAATACTAGCATTGATAGGATGCGGATCGATTCGAGTGCATATACTTGATGATCATGAGTTGGGAATGTTTTGTGATGACAAAAAGGGGTTCAATGAGATAAGCCTTAAGGAAAGAAAAATATGAAAAATAATACGCTCTAGGGGTAGAAAAAAGAAAGGAAAAGATAGCTCAAGGTTGTGATTAAAAGAGAAAAAAGATCATAAGTTAAGAATATGAAAGACTAGTATCCAAAGGACTAGAAAGAAATGATCAATTTATCTACAAATAGAAATAAGAACTATAGCAAAAAGAAGAAGAAAAGTGAAAACCATTAGAGTGTGTTACTAAAGAAAACAAAAGTATTTATTGAGAGATGATTGGTGTGTTTTTGGTGGTGGGTTAAGGAAAAGCGAAGAGTAGAACTAGGGAGCATACTTGGGGATGAGAATGAATTAGAGAAGGTTACTCTTTGTATGAGCAAATTTTCACTTTCTCCCTCGTTTTTACTACTTGAATTTCATTTTTCATTGAGAGAAACCACAAAACACTAAAGAAAGCCTCTCTTGCTCATTCAAAAGTTTTTCTTCCAAGACGAGTGGTATTTGATTTCTTGTCCATAGGTGAGATTCCATACTATTGAATGAATGTTAAAGGATTGTTGGATATGAGTGCTTGCGAAAGTTTAGATGTAGGCTAACCAACCAAAAAATTCGACTTGCGATGAGTATGGCAAAGTACGAAAGAGTACGTAGAACTTTTTCTATATGCTACTTCTCGCTATGGATCTCAGTTCAATCACATTTGCACTTCATTATGGGTATGAGTCCTCGCCTTCAAACTTCTCTTCGGGGTTTGAATTTTGTTTTTTGCTTGAGGAAAAGCAACGGGAAAAGTCCGAGAGAGTTGATGTTATCATATTTCACTCAGTTTTAATAGTAGATTATAGTAATCTTTTATGCATATAGCAACTACAAGAAAACAGATCATTCGCCACTGCAGAATTGGTCACGAAGTAGTCGCAAAAGAGGTGTTTACGACTTATTTACGACTAAATCATCGAGTCCCTAATTTTTCGTCGCAAAAGATTTTAGGCGCAAAACAGTCGCTAATTTGCGACTGTTTTACAACATTCCTATGTGGTCGTATATTAGCGACGTTTTTATAACTATATGTATAGATGCAAAATAGCGACGCTTATTAGCGACGTTTTTCATCGTCGGATATTTGCGACGGTTTAACGATTTCTTTGCAGTCCTAATTAGCGACGTTTTAAAGACTGTTTTAAATGACGCAAAATAACGTCTAGTTTTTGACCAAATTGTTTGGTCATATCTTAGCGACCGTTTTATAACCAAACTAGGAGTGGCAAATTAGCGACATTTTAAAGAATGTTTTAGATAACGCAAAATAACGACGAGTTTTTGACCACATGTTTGGTCATATCTTAGCGACCGTTTTAAAATCGAACTAGGAGTGGCAAATTAATGACGGTTTTGTAACTGCGTAAATGTGTTGGATATTAGCGACGTTTGTAGGACTTCGTTGTAGTCCTAAGTTAGCCA
>OVAN01011693.1:0-14442 GCA_900406275.1 Anastatica hierochuntica | reverse complement strand
TATATATATATATATATATATTAGGGCATTATGTATTTGGATATAGGGTACCCGTTCGAGTATCGAGTATTTTTCCGGTCTCGAGTATTTTCATGTACTCGTTCGGGTATCTGTTCGGTTTCAGGTATACCTGATTCTCGAAGTTACCTAGCTTTTGGACCCATTCGGTTATTTGCTCGATTTCGGTTCCATTTTTCGTATCGGTTTCGATTCGGATATTTGGGTCCGCTATTATGCTCAGCCCTAATATTGCATATTAAATTTCACTTGATGGGTTGATGTTCAGTTTCGACAGATGAAAGGTAAAGTTGCAAAAAGGAGTTACAATTGAGAATTTTTTTGCGTATATATATATATATACCTATATATATACATATATATACACATATTAAATTACAGGAAGTTATATCATACTTGTGAAAAAGAGGGATACTTAAGGATAAATTATATATGCTTTGAAGTAAAATCTATAGCATATACTATTTTAATAAAAAATCAAATGAGAAAGACTTGAGATAATATGCAGAGTAGAAAATGATAATATGATTGATTTATACAAAATTAATTGATAATTTGTTATATTTATTATTAATACTTTGGTTCATTAATCAAGAATGGAAGCAATTCCACATAAAATTGCTACTTCGTTATCTGATTCTTGACAAGGATCATAAATTATGCAATAATGTGTATTTTTTTTAAAATTTTTTATAAAATAAACATGTATTCACTTTAATAAATAATATTTAATATTTTTAATTTTATATATAATTATATTTATTAAAGTTTTTTAATTTTTAATTTTATTGATTTTAAACATAGAACAAACAAAAAATAAAATAGGCAATTTGAATATTTATTTTTATCAACAAAAAAAAAAATTTTGTATGTAGATTTTGGTTTTTTGAAAAACCAAAACAAGTAACTAATCAAAACAAAAATCTAAACCATAATCGAAAATCAAAAATTCAAAAACCAAAAGCTAAAAAACAAAATTCAAAATCCAAAAAATATTTTAAAAACTGCAAACAATCGGGACATAAGAGCAGACATTCAATTCTTCGGTGTGTTTTATTTCGGTTCGAGTTCGAGTTCAATTTTGATTGAAAAATAATCATTTAAATATAAATTTATGAGTATATTGGACATTTTTGATTATTTTTAAGTATTTTTTATTTTTTTTAGATATTTTTGGATATTTTTAAATACTTTTGATATCCAAAATATTTTGGTTAGGTGCTTTCACTTTTCCAAAAACTGAAACTATTCTGAATTTATGAAATGTTTTCGAATTTTGTTCAGTTTGATTTTTCGGTTTATGTTCATTTGCACCCAACCTAAAAATATGGGAACAAGAGGATAGAAGAAGCAATATTAAACAATGGTTTAGTCAAATTTTGATATAAATATTAGGCCTTTTGGACTCAATAATAAAAAGCCAGGCCCATTAATGTAATGGACTTTCCTGGATTACGCGTGTTAAATCGGATGGCTGATAATGAAATGATGGTAAAAGCCCATTGGGACAAACGTGTGAAAGAGAGAGAGAGAGAAAGAGTTGGTGACTACTAACTTGAAGATAATGAATCAAACTCACGATATTCTCGTGAGGTCGTTGAGACTCGTGACTCAACCCCAACCTTACCCTTTACTCTCTCTCTCACGCGGTGGCGCTTTCACCGCACAATATGGGTCAGGCTCCATCTTCTCCGGCCGATGAGGGTGAACGCGATTCTGCTTTGTGGCCATGGTCTCCGGAGTTTGTAGATTGCGAATCGATTGGTTTCGAAGATGTTACTGCATCTGGAGATTACGATTTTACGGGAGATCTGCCGGACGATTGCCTCGCTCATGTCTTTCAATTTCTCGGCGCCGGAGATCGGAAACGTTGTTCTCTCGTTTGCAAACGCTGGTTAATCGTCGATGGTCAGAATCGTCACAGGTTATCTCTTCACGCTAGGGCGGAGATTCTCCCCCTTTTGCCTTGTATGTTAAACCGATTCGATTCCGTGACGAAACTCGCTCTTCGATGTGATCGGAAGTCTTTTAGTCTTAGCGATGAAGCTCTGGTTATGTTCTCGGTTCGTTGCTCGAATCTGACTCGAGTCAAGCTTCGTGGTTGTCGCGAGATTACGGATCTAGGGATGGAAGCTTTCGCTCGAAACTGTAAGAGCTTGAGGAGGCTCTCTTGTGGCTCTTGCAATTTCGGTGCTAAAGGCTTAAACGCGATGCTCGAGCATTGCAAGCTTCTCGAGGAATTGTCGGTGAAGCGGATTTGGGGACTTCACGAATCAGCTGAACCGATTCAGCTCTCTTCTTCTTCTTCACTCAGGTCGATTTGCCTGAAGGAGCTCGTTAATGGCGTGGTATTCGAATCTTCGGTTGCAACAAAAACTTTGAAAAAACTGAAAATCATTCGTTGTTTGGGTAATTGGGATAGAGTTCTTGAAATGAATGGAGATGGTAATAGTTCTTTGACTGAAATTCACTTAGAGAGGCTCCAAGTGAGCGATTCTGGACTCTCTGCCATATCGAAATGTCGAAATTTAGAGACATTGCACATTATGAAAACCTCCGAGTGCTCTGATTTTGGTCTAGCTAGTGTTGCACAGAGATGCAAGCTACTAAGAAAGCTTCACATTGATGGTTTGAGGACTCAGAGGATCGGTGACAAAGGTCTGATGGCTGTCGCAAACCACTGCTCGAATTTGCAAGAACTTGTACTCATCGGTGTTAATGCGACCCATAAGAGCTTGTCGGCCATTGCTTCAAACTGTAGGAAACTCGAGCGGTTAGCTCTTTGTGGAAGTGGTACGGTTAGGGATACAGAGATTGCTTGCATTGCGGAGAAGTGTTTGGCATTGAGGAAATTCTGTATCAAGGGATGTCTGATCTCGGATGTGGGGATCAAGACGCTCGCTTTAGGATGTCCTAATCTGGTGAAACTAAAAGTTAAAAAATGTAAAGTGGTGACAGGTGAAGTTAAGGAATGGCTTCGTGAACGGAGGAGCACGTTGGTGGTGAGTATGGATGGTGATGAAACCAAAGGCCCGGTAATGGTGAATGAGGATGATCAGAGAAATGTTGAGGCGGTGGTTGAGGAGCCGCAGCCGCCAGTAGCTGATGATGGTGGGTTAGCTATGTTGAAAACAAAGTTATGGTTACTTGCAGGTAAGACCTTTGTGGGTAGCATATTGAGAAAGTGGTCTCAAAGTGAAGCTACTAGTTCTAGTTGATCAACGTATTTTATACTAAATCCTACTTCTCTATTGCATTTCTTTGAAATTCCTAGCTTTTACATTTATTTCTGTTTTTAAAGGTCAATAGTCAATTTTTAAGTAAATAAAGAAACTAAACTATTATTTCTAATTAATAAAACAAATTTACTTCACTAAACTAAAATGGTGTTATTTAATCATGTATTTTAAGTCCACATACGCAATCTATAGTTGTTCAATAGTTGAGGGTAATTACTCTTTCAAAATCTAGTTTTATTGGTTCTTGTATTTAAAATGTTATTATAGATGGAGTTTAAAATCTAGTGTTATTTGTTCTTGTATTTGTAATCTCTATCGTAAAAGTTTAAAATTTATTGTTATTCAATTAGTGGTTTAAAATGAAAATGTAAAATTATGTGTTATTTATTTTTGTTAGATTTTTAATGAAAAACAATCGAGTTTAAAATGAATTTAGTTATAATCTTCTTACTATTATTTGAGAAGTGACTTTAGTTAAAAAAGTTGATTTGTCAACACCACATTTATTTTTACAAAAGATATGATGACATGTCCACTTTAAAAGATGACATGTCTCATGAAAAAATATGACGTGTTTTTAAAAGATGATATAACATGTTTTATTAGATTTTTTTGTTAAAATTTTATAAATTTTTTAACTAATAATATTTTGAGAAACAATTCCAGACCACATAAAATGTATAAATATATTGGAATGATATATGTTGACAAAAAATCCCTAAACATTAATTGACAATGACTTTGCCACATGTCCTCTTCATAATGAGTTTTAACCAAAAGTTATGACATGACAACCTAAATTGATTGATTATAATTTATGACATAGCAAACTCCTTTTAAATCATTTTAAAAGATTTAAAATTTCATTACTTAATTTCTATTGAGTATTTATTTCATTATTTAATTTTTATTAGGAAATTATGAATTAATTTAAAACAAACGACTTACTAAATGGTAAGTGACAAATAAAAAATATATTACTAATATTTCGACGATAATTTTATCCTCATCAAAACAAAATCACTAATTATATTAAATAAAAATATGTTACTAATATTTCGACGATAATTTATCCGCGCATTGCGCGTAGAGCCATCTAGTTTTATATGTAAATGATAACAATCCAAATCCAACATTCTGGCTTCAGATTTAAAAATATGAAAATCAACATAAACATATTTTCCTTCAAATGAGAACAACAAGTTCTCTTTTCTATTTGTTCTCTTTTCGTGGTTTCAGAATTTTGTTTCTCTCCCTTTCGAATCAAAAAGGAAATGAGAATAACTGGTTCTTAATTTTCAATGCTTTTTACATTGTCAACAATATGATATGATTGTAAAAAACTCCATTACGAATCACATGATATTTATTTTCATGTCTAACTTTTACCCGTAAACAAAATCACACATCTATTTTTTATTCAGTGCGTTTTATTTTTGTTAGAAATGTTTATAAGCACATGATTTCTTTTCTAAAAGTTATTTTATTTTTCGGTGCCCGCAAAAGTAGTAATCATTGCAGAGGTATGTGTTCTTCATATGTAATTAATTCACGTCAAATATATAAACATTTGAGGGTTTTTTCTTATAGTTTTCAATATAATGTTGACTTTATCATTATAATAATTTTATTGTAGGTTGTTCATTATGGAGCTTAATCTTCACGATGAAAAAGATTCCAACATAGACAATATGTTGTTATTGTTTGTGGGATCTATTGTTGTATACGAAAATCAAATTGTACGTCCGACTCGGCGACAAATTGCAAGAGAAGGATATGTTTATCTACAAAAGGCACTGAAAGAGGATCCAATTCTTTTCGATAATTATATTGTATGTTCCTGATGTGTTTATAGATTTATGCTATCTTACAAAGACAAAAACAAGTTTGAAAGACACACAACATATGTGAAGAGATGCTCACCACTTTTTTAATGACAGTAGGCCATCATTCAAAATATTGTCACATGATTAACACTTTTAAGAGGTCAAAGTTCATAGCAAGCATGAATTTTCATAAGGTTCTCAGAGCTTTAAATACGCTTGCACCAACTTTATCGGTCAAGCCTACTCCTATCATGCAGACACATATATTATATGGTCCAATTGATGGAGGACATTTTAACGAATAATTGATAAAGAAGTATCAAATTAATATTATTCTATATTTAAATATTACAATCATTTGATGCTACATCAACTCTGTTGAGAAAACAAAAAACACAATATAAATTGTGTGTCACATAAAAACAATTCCATGGATTTAAAAAGATTAGATAACTCTATATCTACGGATTGTAAAATCAATAATAAATAATTTAAAATCAAATATTTCAAAAAAAAATCTAACAACTTTTAAATCTTTAGAGTTGGATTTGAACATATGCAACCAATAACACCCTCTAAAATTAACCGAACTAATTAACAATTTTCTTTAATTGATCGGCCTGTAGTAATCAATATTTATTCAAAATTTCTTCTCATGTATAAAGAAATATGACATAAAATTTAAACTCTCACAGGTAAATTACTTCGTTTTTTGAAGAGAAATTAAATAACTTATTTCTGTTTTACAAAATATGTGAATAAAACTATGAAATTGCATAAGAGAAATAATTAAATAATCAATATCTATGACAATACGTTTCTTTCCAGTTACATGCTTTAAAACGAGATTAATACTCTCACTCGTTAGTTTGTCAAGATTTTTTTTATACCTACATTATTTGAATTACATTTTACAAGCATGTGAACATCTGCTACAAAACCATCCTTAGGTTGATCTCGATGCTTAGAAATTCTAAATTTTCCACAAGTTGCAACCTTTTTTTCATGAGTTTATATCAACTGTCCCCAAACTCAACAAATTTTGATATCCAACGAATGCGCTCAAGCCTCACTTCGAACTTTTCGGCTGTTTTCTGACAAGTATATCATCTTTGGTATACGATTTGGCAACTCAATACAACGATTAGGGCCGGTTCGACCATAAGGCACATAAAGCACATGCTTTAATCAACAAAATATTATTAATCATTAATGCCACATTTTCGTAAGCATTAAACATTGAAGTTCGTACCGATTTATAACACTTTATAAATCTTAATTACGAACTTAATTGTCAGAAACCGTGCAAATAGTTGACTTGAATCTATCTTATCGAGTATCGATTATACCTAGATAATTCGTAGCGGAAAGTTGATCAAAATTTAGATCGAGGTTTCTGAGCACTCCACATGTCGTGCCTCTATCGATATTCACACATATATAAATTGGATCGAATCAAGGTGTTAGCGCCATTAAGATCAAATCTCTAAAAACCAGACAAACAATTTGTCTTCATCTTTTATCAAGGTTCAACCTTTTCTGATGTGTTGAAAAAAATATCTTCCCTAACATGTGATTACATGTTTATATAATGATATTAGTAAAGCCTAAACGCATGCTTTAAATTTGGACCAAACCCAATCGTTCTTTACTAAATTACTAATCCAAATCATATTTGGATTGTTCAACACAAATAATATTGTATACAACATATCTTTATATACATGAATATAATTTGATTACCTCTACTTATCATATAAATCTAGTTTCTGAGACCTCAAGTACATTTTGATTCAATTAGCTTAAGTGTGTGACCCTCTAGGACTATATAATATTAGTAATAAATTCTCAATCCATAGATTATAAGAGGTTTTTGGTAAAATATTATAACAACTTAATATTGTATGATGTGTCAAACCCTTGACATTGCAACTTTAATAAGAGGAAAATATAAATGATTTCAGGACATTCCCACAAATCTTCCACTTGTATCGAAATCATCTATTCCAATATACATGTGTCCATATATCTCGATTTGACCATAAGGCAAGAGACAATGACATTCTTATCTAGTCAAATCATATTTATCGAATTTTAATTTATACTGGCTAAACAAACGACTGACTTTCACCTCGTTTGAGCACGACTATGCATTTTTCAGTATCAAATCTTCAATAGGCCAGAGATGTCTCTTCCGTATATGGGTGGGAAAAATCCCCTCTTGTACGATCCATGTTTCTTATACACTTTATAATACACCCAATCAATTCCTTTACAATCACCTTTTAAGGCTGACGTTTGACAAAGTCAAAGTAGACTAATCCATATATAAGAAAACATGATGGACTCATTTTTAAGGACCATACTAAATAGTTGCAATAAGAAACTCTAATGACATCCACATAACAATCTTGTAGAGTTCTCATTGCAGGTTAGTCCGATATTGTGTTCTCCAACACCTATATTTATGTGATTGACTTTAATACAACATATCAATGACTCCGGTCATTAGCCACCTCACATACTAGTCATTCATAGTAATTAATGTCTCTCCTTAATAACTTGAATATGAATCTTAATAATTTATGTCATCTATCACTTATATGGTTTCATGATCAAATCACATACTTGATAATGATATAAAATATTTTGGGACTATTATTTTAATTATCCAATAATCAAATAATACAACCCATAACTCGTTTCCATGAACATCATATATTTTAACAAACTTCTCACTAGAATCAAGATCACATCTATAAAATTCTAGTTCTTAAAGTAGCAATATGACTCTCATACTTACACTCTTCAAGAGATTTTATCTCTCATTATTAACTCCTCACTTTCTCAATAGATTAAGAACTTATTCTTAGTTCTTCTCAAGTACTCAAGGATATTCTTGACTGTCATCCAGTGACTTTCACCTGGATCAAATCGATATTTGTTCATCATGCTAATGCATTCTCGCTCATCAGATGTTGGAAGACACCGAGTCTTACCAAAAAATACCCCATGAGAAATTGGTAGAAAGCTTTCTTGGAATCATGCATTTTGAACATATGTAAGACCTTATCACTATAAGTGTCTAAACACAATCTAAAGAGCTTATGTAATCTATCTCTATAGATCTTTATTCCAAGAATCTAAGCAAATTTTACCATGTCTTTTACCAAGAAACAACTTCATAGCAAGATTTTAAGAGACTAAACAAAAGAAAAACTATTTTTACTGAGCAGTACGTCATCTACATATAATACCAAAAGGGCAGTTGCACTCCCACTAGTCTTCTTGTAAACACACTCTTCTTCATTTTTAATGAATCAAGCTCTTTGATCTTACATTAAAAAGAAGATTCTATCTCCGTGATGCTCGCTTCATATCATAGATGGAAAGATGAAGCATGCATATCTTGCTACCACTTTCAAGTTGTGTCATGTGCACATCCTTTTCAAGTATCCAATACAAAAATCTATTTCACATCCATTAGCTTTATCTTATATGCAGCAATGGCAAGAAAAAATGTAATGATTTAAGATGATCAACTAGTGAATATGTCTCATCATAGTCTATACTATGAGTCTACTTATTTCGTCTACCACCACTTTAGCTTTGTATATATGTATATCACCATCCATCTCAATTTTCTTTCTTAAAGACATTTAAATTCAGTGATTTTAAACCATCAAGTATAATTTCCAAACTCCCTACTTTTTTTACTGATATAGACTCCTTTTGGTTTCATGGCTTAAAGCCATTTATTGTATTCGGGACCCATCATGCTTCCTCGTGAGAAATGGGTTCATCAGTCTCTATAACCAATAGATTATGACGGTTTTTCACCCAAAATCCAAATCTTTCAGGTTTGTGACGAGTCCCAAACCCACATACCTCAAGCTCCACTTGTGTAGATTCGAGGACTCTTCGTAGATCCAATTGATGTTCTTCTAGAAAAATTAGAACATCCTCCTGTGATTCTCGAACATCTTCGAGTGATATTTTACTCCCACCCGTTCCTTTCGAGAAAGGAATGACTCTGAGTAACAAACACTTTGTTCTCAAATGGATAGCCAGAGTAATAATCTTATGTCTTCTCAAGACAACTAACGAGGTAACATTTATCAAATTTAGGTTTAAGAATCAACTAATTGACATAAGCTGCACAACCTCATCTTTATGAAAGAAAAATTAGGAACATTTCCAATCCACATCTTATATGGTGTCTTTTCAACTGACTTTGATGGACATTTATTTAGCATAAACTCAGACATTTTTAGAGCATATCCCCAAAAGGATAATGGAAAATCTATGTGACTTATCATCAACCAAACCTATCTAATAAAGTTTGATTTATCCTTTCAGACACACTATTTCAATGTGGTATTCTTGTAAGAATGAGTTGTGAAACAATTTCACATTCTCTAAGATGATCAAATAAAACCGGACTTAGAAATTTAGCTGTACAATTTAATCGTAAAGCTTTCATGTTTTTAATGCCAATATTTTTTTGTATTTCTTTCTGAAACTCCTTGAATATTTCAGAAGACTCAAATTTCAATACAATTTGAGGAAGTTTGATCCATTTAATTTGTCTTTCCAAAGAACATATCAAAATGAATTGGATTATTGAGGATTTTACATATTTTTCTAGGAAAGAAAGAAAATGTATAATATGATGTTCGTGAATTTTGAGCGTTCTCAAAATTTAAGAAAACTCTTATTACAATCACAACAACATTTTCCTCAAACTGAGTGTAATGATCCAAGATCCATGTTTCACTGGAATTTAAGTGAACTTTGGCTCATTTTCCAAACTCCAGTTATTTAGATAAGCAACCACAATTCTAATTATATCAAATATAACTCTTAGTTATGGATGACATTTTATATCTAATCCATTTCCATGTCTCTAAGCTTAAAACAGTTTTGATAGCTTTGTCAAGCAAACCAATCTCTATTCATATGGTAACCATTACCATCTTTCTCACTCATGTAATTGCAGACACCCTGCTTAGCAGGCTAATCACACAACAAAACAAACCTTGACAATTGACAAAATTGGAGAGACATCAAAACACTTTATATTATTCGAGGAACTAAATTCTAATTCTTTTTATTTAAAATTTTATACTTAATATAAATATTTAAATATAACTAATATATATTTAACTAGATTATGGATAATCATTATAATTTTAATCTAATTAAAATCTATCGATTAACTCGAAGTAAATAATCCTAATTAATTTATCAAATTTTAACCAAACTAAAAATTGATTAAAAATTAAAACCATCGGACAAAGTTAAGATATTAACTTTGCCACAAAGATGCACTGAAACTGAACTCATATCGTATGTATGTTCATAACTAAATCGAACCCATTCAATTTATAGTTTATTAATAAATATCTTATATGCACCGTAAAATTTGATGATTAATCAATCTTGTAAACTTTACGAACATGAATACATACATAACGCTATATATAACATATTTATTCAAAACAAATAAATCATTCACTTGTAATTCTTAGTTGATTTATTCAAATAGATATGGGAAAAATAAGCATGTCCAAAACAATTATGTGACATAACACATGTGAAAATAATATACGATGAAACAATTCAACTATAAATCCATTAAATAATCAACTAACGACATGCAACTATTGCACATATCAAAATATCAATCAGAACATGAATATTAAAATAATCGATTAAAATCAGCATCTCGATATGATAAAATTCTATAAGTCATCATCTTTTAATTTCTTTATTGTTTTACATATATATATATATACACTAAATTCATATTCAAAATTAAAATTATACACGTAGTCTCTGATAACACTGTTGGAATTCGTACCGATTTATAACACTTTATAAATCTTAATTACGAATTTGATTGCCAGGAACCGTGCAAATAGTTGACTTGAATTTATCTTATTGGATATTAATTATACCTGGAGAATTCGCACCGAAAAGTTGATCATAATCTAAATCGAGGATTCTGAGCATTCCAAGTGTCGTACCTCTACCGTTATCCACACATATACAAATTTTATCAGATCAGGATGCTAGCATCGTTGAGATTAAATCTCAAAAAACCAAACAAACAATTTCTCTCCATCTTTTATTAGGGTTCAACCTTTTCTTATGTGTTGAAAAAATATATTCCCTAAGATGTGATTACATGCTTATATAATGACATTAGTAAAATCTAAACGCATGTTTTGAATTTTGAATTTGGGTCATGTCCAGTCGATCTTTGCTAAGATACTAATCCAAATCATATTTGGATTATTCAACACAAATAATATTGTATAGAGCATATCTTGATATATATATATGAATATAATATTATTACTTCTTTATCATATAAATATAGATTTTGAAACCTCAAATATATCTTGATCCAATTTGCTTAAGTGCGTGACCCTCTAGGACCATAGATTATAAGCGGTCTTTAGCTAAATATTATAATCACCTAATATTATATGATATTTTAAACCTCGACACTACAACTTTATTCAGAGCAAAATACAAATGATTTGAAGACATTCCCAACATTAAGTTGTTTAGATGGTTAAGCAATCGAGTTTTATCTTCTCCTTTGTTTGATTCCCACCACAATTATCTCTCTCTCTCTCTCATTCTTAGTTTCGTCCAACTTATTCTATTCATTTTCTATTTTTTCATATTTTTTTCTTGGCAATAATAGACATAAGTAAATTTACAAAATCGAAATTATTATACCAATTTTTGATAAATTTAGAAATTATGACACCGCTACCGGGAAGAAAATCACATATTTGATTATTTAAAATACTTTTAAAAATATTTAATGAGTTAAAAATATTTCGTTACTCCAAAGAGAATTTAGCCGAAGGAAATTTGTTATTTTCTGTTAATAAGAATATAAATCTAATGGCCAAAATTAGTATTATTAATTTATTACATTAGAGAAGAAGAAAATAAGTTTTTGTAAGACCTATGTAACATGAAATCTTTATCGAATGTGTGCTTCCTGTTTCAGAATCGGAATCAAAAGCTCTCAAAAGCTTTAGGAAACTCGATTTCATGACATTTCTAAAAAATTGCTTCTGAAGCTCGTTAGAATCTTGCGTTCCCATTTTAGAAGCTCGCAATTACGTCTTAAAACCTTAGTGTTATAAATTACAAAAATATATTTTCTAAAATTTTAATTTTTAAATAAAACCAAAAATTAATTTTGTAATTTAATATAATACGCAATTTTCTTTTTTTTTTCTTTACAAAAGCTATATGATATACTTATTATCTATAAAAATACTGCTTACAAAGAGGATATAAATCATATGTGATATTTGAAAATGATAATTGGATTACATAGTCTTAAGACTTTAAGTTTAATGATACAAAAGTTAAGACGATTTATTACGCGGATAGTAAAATATGAAAATGTAAAATAAAATTTTCAGCTTAAATAATAATAAATGCAAATATTTAATTTTTTAAAAGTTTTTAAAAATATATATTTAAAAATATTTTGTTGTGTATAATATATATTTATACACTTCCAACATATGCGCTCCCTAATTTCTTTTCAAAAATTCGCTTTCGCGCTTCTAAACACTTCACTTCCGATTCAATGCAACACAATGCCTAAGAGACAGAAGACTGGGAAAGATGATCTTCCGGAGATCAAAGCCTGAAATTAAAGGTGAAAAAAACTTTAATAATTTGCCATTTCATTTGAACATAGGTGTCTTCCGGATTTGCTAATAATTAAATTTAGAGAAATTACTTAAAATAATTCTAATATTTTCTCTAATGACTAAACTAACTTAGATTAATCTTTATCTATTAAAATAACATTTTAAAAGTGAAAATACGCAAAAACCCTTTGGTAATCTAAGATACAACATTACCATTTATTGATTTTATATTCAATAAAAAATGGGAAATTTACTAGACTAACCCTATAACAAGAGTTTATTACTAAAACATCTCTAAATTATCTTTATTTACCAGAATGTTTTTTAGGTCTATTTTACCCCTATGAGTATGTTGTTAAAAAAACAAAATAACCATTTTGCCATTATCATTTTTGAAAAACGTCAACTATTTATTTACGAAATTGCCACTGGTAAACCGGAATTAGAAAAACAAGTCTGTGACTGGACTTTTTTCTTCTGATGACAGACTTTTCTCATTAAAACAGACTTTTTTCATTTTACGGATTTTCAGGACTTATTCAAATTGGTAGACTTTTAATGACAAACTTAATTAAAAGATAGGTTTATTTGTGAAAGTCTATTATACGAATCAACAAACTTATTTATCTAGCAAAATTTTCCAGAATTTATTTAGAACAACATACTTGTACCGCAAACTTATTTAATATATGACCACAAACTTATCTAACCTACTATAGTTTTATTTTCAACGGAAGACTTATTTTACGAGAATTGTTTGTTTATGACAGTTTTATTTGTCTACGTTGCTACAAACTTGTTTCCGTTGCGGTAGACTTATATCATAAAAACAGACTTATATGTTACAAAATTAATTCCTAGAGTACCATTTATTTGGTAGCACACTTTTATGATATTGGTAGCAGTTTTATTTTAGTTTCACGGTTTTGATGGCAGACTTTTGGTTCAAAAAATAATGTTTGTTTTCTTACTATAATGTCATATACATGATGGAGAACTTATTTTCGGGGGACTAACTATAACAGACTTTTGTAATTTTAGTTAAGTGTCTTGAACCGATTTTCTTAGTTTTGGTACATTAATTTATAAATTCAATTTGGTTCATTAACGAGACCTGCTACATTAGTTTTTGGTATGTAATCAATTTCATACCATTTGGTTCAATTTCAAACGTAGGTTATCATTCTTCTTCTTCTTCATGGACTTCACGTTTTAAAAAATTGAACGAAGACGCCACCTGATTGATCAATTGAGGACGACGCCATCTTCTGATTCTTCTTTCCCAATCGTGATTGATCCATCAACACTGCTTGATGGATCGTGTAATTCTTGTCTGTGGGATTTGGAAGTTCGGAAAAAATAGGTGGTTGTTTCATGTCGATGCAGAACTGATGTATTCATATTTTATCGGTTTTTACTATACGGTTTTCATACGAGAATTACGGTTTTTAGTATGTATTCGGATCGTTTTTGCGCGGTTTGTTGTTCTTTGATGTTTTTACAGGAACGGAGCNTTGAATGGACTAAAAGAACGCATTTGGAGTGGAATTCAAGCACCGAAGGAAGTCTCAAGAAGACTGAAGAAATATCCTCACAGAAGGACAAGGATCGATGGATCCTTGTCCTGTGAAGGGACATGGATCGATCGATCCTTGTCCTGTGAAG
>OVAN01011692.1:0-14442 GCA_900406275.1 Anastatica hierochuntica | reverse complement strand
CAAAACTAACCTAACTTTTAAGCAGACTTCTAGAGAAGTCTGCTCGAAAAATTCAAAAATTTTGGTCAACTACAAAATTAACTTGTTTTTAGAGCAGACTGATATAGAAGTCTGCTAAATATTTTTTTGTTATGAAAGAAATATGCAGACTTCCGGGGAAGTCTACTTTAATATTTTTCAACTACAAAACTAACCTCTGCGTTGACTAGCAAACTTCTAGAGAAGTCTACTAAGAGCATCTCTAATGGAGATCCAAGTGAATATCTAAGTGGGTATCTATCTTATTAATATAATCAAAAATATTCAAAAAATTAGAGTTGTATCTAAATTTAGAGACTTTTGGAACCATATCCAAAAAATTATGTGTGTTTCTCTCCTCTTTTGGAACCATATCCAAAAAAATTTAGAGTTGTATCTAAATTTAGATCTCTTTACCATCTCTATTGTTGGAGATGGTCTAAGGTTGCAGACTTCTATAGAAGTCTGCAGAACGCAGATATGAAAATTTAACAAAAATGAAGTTTTAGAGCTACCTTGAGTTGATTTGAGCTTGTTTCCGCCTCTCCAAGTGCCCAGAGCTTAAAAATGAGATGTTTGTGTCCTTATCTATGCTCAAATCGCCGAAAAAACGAGATCTCAAAACTTAAGTTTTTTTAAAACGAAAATTTGAGAGTTTTTGGTTTGAAAATGAGAGAACATAAGAGATAATGAGGTTTTGCAACAAACATTGAGCAAAAATGTGAAGATATTAGCCTTAAATGTAGCATTTAGAGCTTGAGTTTGGTTGTTAATGGTGGTTGGCAAAAATTGATGATGATGACATTTTGGTAAATATTTGGAGAAGATAAGGGTGTGTTTGTATTTTTAAAATTATGTTTTTAATTAAATAATTTGTAAATAATGACATTTGTGGTAAATATGAGTTTTGGAGAAGGGTAGAATATTGTATTTTGAAAAATGAGGAGAGAAAATGTTAGATTTGCAATTGACCAACAATTTTAGGTCATTTGTGAAATCACCCCTTAAAAGTATTTATGTGAAGAATCTGAATGTAGTAAATTTAGAGCATCTCCAATGGAGATCCAAGTGAATATCTAAGTGGGTATCTATCTTATTAATATAATAAAAAATATTCAAAAAATTAGAGTTGTATCTAAATTTAGAGACTTTTGGAACCATATCCAAAAAATTGTGTGTGTTTCTCTCCTCTTTTGGAACCATATCCAAAAAAATTAGAGTTGTATCTAAATTTAGATAGTTTTACCATCTCTATTGTTGGAGATGGTCTTAGATATGGATATCTATATAACTATTTTATTTTCTGTTTTCATGATATATAAAATTTATTTTAAAACATTAGAATTTGACTATATTATTAGAGTATAAATTTATAATATATTAAAAAGTTTTCTAAGATATAACATGATGAATTTCATTAAATAGACACTAAAATGATAAATTTTAATCAATTAAAATTTTTGTTATAATAAATTATATGTAAGTTAATAAATAGATTATAATAATTTAGGTTATAAAAAATAATGAGAGAGAAAAAGTTGGGTTTAAAAATTACGTATAAGTGACTTTAAAAACTTTAAAACCCCATAAAATCTTCACGGTGCAAAAGCCAATCACCCTGTTAGATGTTTTGATTCTTTAACCCTCCTCCTAGTTGCATCAGTTTAGTGAAAGTTTTGTATCCACAGTAACCAATATCAAAATGAAAAAATTACGCTCAAGGGCACATTTTAAGTTTGATATCACATACCAAGGCACTTTTTGGCTATAAGACATTTTTCCCTATTGACTTTACGAAACTACCCTCTAAGTGAACCAAACCATGGTAACGTGAAACTTAACCATGGTTATTTGAATTTTTTTTTTCTCTTCATCCGGATTTCATCCAATTTTATTCAAAACATTTTATTGTTTTTTTTCACGTTTTGTTGACGAAGAAAACATTCTTCACCAAGGTTTTCATCTCTTTGCGTCGAAATTCACAGTTGAAGATCCATCTTCCATTTGCAACCACGAGATTTCATTGTTCGCATTAGGTTTCTAATATACTTCATCGTCCTGCCCCGTCTGGAGAAAGTTGAGAAAGCAAAGAAAGAAATCTTTCAGAGAGAAGGGGTTGAAGAGCAGAGATCAGAGGAGAAGGAAGAGAACAGTGTCGAGAGAACAATCTCTGAAATCGCTCAACCTGTGCATCGAGATCGAGACTTTGAGGTGACGTAGATTCGCTCAACATCGCCGGTGAATCGGCAAAGCTCAGAGATGAAGCGAATTGGATCTAAGACGGAGAAGGAAGAGCCTCGTGTCGTGGCTCGGGAGGAAGCGGCGTCTCCTAAGGAGGTCATGGGCCAGAGCAGAAAGGCCCAAATGGAGAAAAGTATTGGTGCTGGAAGAAAAAGCTGGGGTCCTAAGATTAAGGTCCACAGTTATTTCTTTATTAAGATCGTTTATACTATCTTTCACATACAAACCGTGGACTAGTCCATGTGGATTATACAAAACATTCGAATCAATAAAACACAGTGTCCAAATATTACAACTTACAAGCGTCATCTATTATTTGTTGAAAATTTAAAAATTTATGTCCAAATGCTTTTAATTTTCACAAAACATGTGGTGATTTCCTCATAAACATTTACACAAATTTCTACCATTTTTTTAAACTTTTCTCATCTGGACTAGTCAAATGTTTCACAAAATTAAGCTTTCGAGTAATTTATTTACACTAAATTCTTAGACTAGTCCACATGGACTTTTATATACTTCGAAAGGCAAAAACACACCTTCTCTTGCGTCTTCAACAGATGTTCTCACAAGATTTCAAGTTCGATACTGATTCATAATTGAGTGATTCACAAAAAAAAATCATATGATCCGTACTACGTCTCTCAAAAATAGATTTCTTTCACTGATTGTATAAACTCATCCCATGGGGACAACGCAAATACCCATGCCGTCGGATTCATCTTCTAATTAGTGGTTGGGATCTAAAGTTCAACATTCAATCTTGACCACCAGATTTTATTAACACCTTTTCAAATGGACAGCTGAGATAGAGAAATGCTAACCCAAGGGATGAGAGGCAGAATCGTCAAAAAAAATATGAGTTTAGTGAAAAAGTATCTTTTATCAATAATGTCACTCTTTTGTTGAGTTAACATAAAAAAGTGCTCTAACCTGTTATAAACTCTATCAAAATTTACTCGGCTGGTAATTGGAAAATTACGAAGACGTATCAAATTTCTCCTACTCAAATTATAATTTTCATTTTTAAAAGTTAAGGACCAATAAGAGATGTGACAGAAAGTCAACAGCAGTGACGCGTTTGTTGACTAAAAAAGTCTTGAACGTATTCTTTGGTTTATCATCATCCTCTCTGTTGTTAAATTCCAGGAAAGAGAGAGAGAGAGAGCTCAGAAGAAGAACTCTTCAATCAAAAAACAGCGCACAATGGCTGCGCGTACAATCCACACTCTCTCCATCTCCGTCTTGTTTCTTGTCTTCTTCCCCGCGTTCCCGGCGGAGGCTCAACAACTGTACGTCGACAACCACCAACTGGACTGTTCAATTTTCGACAACAGAACCAACGGTTACACCTGTAATGGTCCACGCTCTTGCCGCTCCTATCTCACTTTCTGGTCTCAGCCACCGTACAACACAGCGAAATCAATCGCCGGACTACTCAACGCCTCCGACTCAGAGATCCAGTCGATCAACAACCTCACCTCTGTCACCGCCAACATCCCCACCCGTCGATTAGTGGTGGTCCCGGTCAACTGCTCCTGTTCTTCCGCCGTCGGCGGATTTTACCAGCACAACGCCACTTACCACCTCACCGGCGCCAGTGAGGAGACGTATTTCTCGGTGGCTAACGATACCTATCAAGCTCTGTCCACGTGTCAAGCCATGATGTCACAAAACCAGTACGGCGAGAAGAATCTTATTCCCGGATTAGACCTCCTTGTTCCTCTCCGATGTGCTTGCCCCACCGATAAACAATCCGCCGCCGGTTTCAAATACCTCCTGACCTACTTGGTCTCCAGAGGAGACAGTGCCTCCGTCATCGCCGAGAGGTTCAGGAGCACATTAGCCGCCGTCAACGACGCTAACGAGCTGAACTCAACCCAAATTATCTACTACTTCACGCCGCTTTTAGTTCCTCTCAGGACTGAACCAACCAGAATCGAGATATCTCCGCCGTCGCCTCCACCACCAGTTTCTACGCCGCCTCAAACGCAGCCGGTGGAACCTCCGGGGTCTTCTCACAAATGGGTTTTCATCGGAATTGGAGTCGGAGCTGGTTTGCTTCTCATATTCTCCATCTTAACTCTCTTCTTCTGCTTCTACAAACGTCGATCAAAGTCGTCGCCGTCGTCAACGGAACAGAACAAGCTATCTGATTCTTCTACCAAACAATCTCAGCTTCCCACAACAACACAATGGTCATCGAATCCCTCACAAGATTTTGGTCTTAAATCTGCAATTGAATCTTTAACCCTTTACAGATTCCACGATCTTCAATCGGCTACTTCCAATTTCAGCGACGCAAACAGAATCAAAGGCTCGGTGTATCGCGCATCGATCAACGGCGACGATGCGGCCGTGAAAGTGATCAAAGGAGACGTCTCTTCTTCCGAGATCAATCTCTTAAAGAAGCTAAATCATTCCAACATCATCCGTCTCTCTGGTTTCTGCATCCGTGAAGGAACCTCGTATCTTGTCTACGAGTATTCAGCCAACGGATCGATTAGTGATTGGATTCACTCATCCGACAAAAAAACGAAAAATCTGACATGGAAACAGAGAGTTGAGATCGCTCGAGACGTAGCAGAAGCATTAGATTACCTTCACAACTACATAACCCCACCTCATATCCACAAGAACTTGGAATCCACCAACGTACTTCTTGATTCTAACTTCAGAGCCAAGATTTCAAATTTCGGGGTAGCGAGGATTCTTGACGATGATGATCTTGATCTTCAGTTAACCCGACACGTCGAAGGAACACAAGGCTACTTAGCTCCAGAGTATGTGGAGAATGGAGTCATTACTCCGAAACTAGACGTCTTTGCTTTTGGAGTTGTGGTTCTTGAGCTTCTTTCTGGGAAAGAAGCAGTGACGATACGGAAGAAGAAGGAGAAGGAAGCAGAGGAAGAAGAAGAGGTGGAGATGTTGTGTAAAGTTATAAACAATGTGGTTGAAGGAGAGGATGTCAGAGATAAGCTAAAAGCGTTCATAGATCCATCTCTTGAGAATGAGTATCCATTGGAGCTGGCTTACACGATGGCTCAGCTAGCCAAGAGCTGTGTAGCAACTGATCTTAACTCGCGCCTATCTATTACACAGGTTTTGACAACACTCTCGATGATCGTCTCGTCTTCCATAGATTGGGAACCTTCTCATGACCTTCTTCATTCAGGTTCTCTTGGCAATTAGTACATTCCTGTTCTTTTTCGGTCAATAACAAAGCTTTTAGATTTTGTGTAACAGATAAGATAAGATAAGTTTCATAATGGGGGTGCTTAGCAAAGTTTTTAATGGGTTTCTTAAGAAAAATATTAATAAAATATTAAGGAGGTTCTTAAGAAATGTTTTAAAATATACTAAATAAGAAACGGTTCTTGCACTGTTCACGCGGATCCCACAACACGTGGCGGTCCGCGATTGGTTCTTTCATTAATTTTTTTTTTTAAACAGAAA
Source organism: Anastatica hierochuntica (assembly GCA_900406275.1). Classification (NCBI taxonomy): domain Eukaryota; kingdom Viridiplantae; phylum Streptophyta; class Magnoliopsida; order Brassicales; family Brassicaceae; genus Anastatica; species Anastatica hierochuntica. Next base: position 8,727 of record OVAN01011692.1, on the reverse strand, counting down.
AAGATAATAATAAAAAATTACAAAAACTTATGTTAAGAACTCCAATGGTGGGTAACACCATTGAAGGTGCTCTAAGGCTAAAAGATTAATGTAAAAAAATCAAATAAGTAACCACATTGTAAAACAAAGTTTTATTTTCAATTTAGACACTTTTTAGCTAAATGTGTCTTTTCTTCAATATCGAGGTAAATTTGGAAGAAATTACTCCTAAATTTTTCTCTCTTTCTTGAAATTTCCTCCTCCTCCTCTCTTCTTTTATTTCTACTAAATTTTTCATCTTTCTCTCTCGAAGAATTTACACAAATATGCATTTTTTAAGTTTGCTTTTCAGGTTTAAGAATTTTGTGGCCAAATATGCTTTTTCCATGTAAAGTTACTAAAATACCCTTTTAACTTCTCTTCTTTTATCTTTTCACTCTGCAACGCCTCTTCTCTCACAATGCTTTCTCTCACTTCAAACATTCTCAAATCCTCAATCCTTTCACCATCCACACAATCCACGACCCATGGATTATTCATTAACCCAAACGACCCATTAACCCAGACTCATAATTCCTCGTCATCACCACTTCCCGAAAACAACCGGAGAACATGATACCTAAAATCCCACCACCGCGACAAAACCTTTACAAACCTTTCCGACCACCGTCATCCACCGTTCCTTCTCAATTTTGTTCACTCGATCCACAGGAAATATCAAAATCCTCGCTGGAAGATTAGCTCTCTGATTCGAATACGCACCACTCATCTATTCCCTTTACTCATATGGTTTTACTCGTCTGAACATCGAAGAACTCACCGGAATCTCTAGCATCGAACAGAAACGTCTCATCATCATCGCTAAACTGGAGAAGATTGGTTCCATTCAGAAAAATTGATTTTATCATTGAATAAGGGAATTGTATATGGTTTTAAGATAAGAATTCGAAATTTTGAAGGAGACATGAAATTCCAAAATTTTCTTCACTGGATCTGCTTAATAACACTGGGTTAAAACCTTCATCACTGACATTTACTTGTTTCATCCATGTAGCATAGTCCACATGGATTGGGTTTATTTACGACCTCAAACCAGTATATGAAGCAGACATGGATGGACAATCAGCTGATGAACACAATACTTCAGTCCCAACATCGATAACTAGAGTATCGAACATTACTCTTATATTTTACTCAATCGGTAGATCATATTAATGTGTCATTTTTTTCCATTGTGGTTTATTCCACGTGGATATGTCCATGCAAGAATGATACTTATTAACTACATTATTTTACAATTCATTATATTTGTATTTAACCTCCATCCCACACACGAGTTCTGAACAAATTTTACTGTTATCAACCAAACAACACCTCATAAAAAAGATTTATTACACTAATCCACATTAAGCGGGAAATCCACATTAGGCGGAAAATCTTCCCGCTTCTCCAGTTAAACAAATAATATTCATAATTTTCAAATTATTCTCAAATTTACACATTCATCGGCACAACTTTACCTATATGCTATACCAACCCAATTTCCAAATTTACACATCCATCGGCATAGCTTTGCCCTTATGCAATCCAACCAACCCAACTTCTTATTCACAACGTCTTTGTACACCACTGGTCAACGTGGTCAAGTCCACACAACATTACCCACAAATGTGTCTTTCTTTGTCCAAGTCGTGATCTTTAACGTTTTTCTAATCGATGATTTGGTGGTGGATTTTAGTTTTGATTATGTATTCCACCAAAATCATGTTGGAGTTTATATGTGTCTATGTGGTGGTGGAATTTGGTTTTGATTATGGTTTTCACTTCAGTTTTTTTTTGTAGACGATTTTTTAAATCAATTCAAATGGATTCATCCAAATTGGACGAGTCTACATGATTCTTTACAATCTTTTTTGGTGGATCAGTCCAAATGGTTACTCCACGTGATTGAATTATTCACATGTTTTTAAAGTATACACAAACAATTAAGATATACCACTATTTGAAGAACATAAACAAGTGTAAAATAAGTAAAAAAAATTAAATAAGAGTAAATGACTAAAACAATTTAATAGAACAATTTAAATCGACATCTTTGTCTCTTGTTTCGTTCATTGCCAAAGTTTTTGAAAATCCAAATGAAATATGTAACGAATAAATTGACAATGAAAATAATATGACAACGAATCAAAACAAATAAACAAAATGAAAAACGAATTTACAGAAAAGAGAGAGAAAGATGAAAAATACAATAGAAATAAGAGCATGGGGAAGGACGAAGTTTTGAGAAAGAGAGAGAAGATTTCAGGGATAATTTCGTCCAAATTCACTTCGATATTGAAGAAAAGACACCTTGGCCAAAAAATGTCTAAACTAAAAGTAAAATTTAGAAAAGTGTCTAAATGTGAAAAAAACTCAAAAATCAAATATGTTCCATCTCAAGATCTTACTTGTGTTCAGAAACTACCTATGTGTTCTGTCTCTTGTCTGAAAATTGAAAATCTTATATATTAATTGAGGAGACAGAGAGAGAAAATGAGTAGAAAAAATCTTATGTGTCAATCAATGAGAGTTTTGAGGAAAAGGTAACCAATCATCACTTTCTTTATTAAATAAAATTCTAAATTAAATAAATGAAAAAATATTACCAATTAATATATTTCTAAGTCAATAATCAATTAACTTTCAAATTAAATATTTTCAAACTACTTTTTTATATTGCTAATATATACTGATTATACATTGTTGCGAAAAATTCGAATTATCTATGATTACAAAAAGAAATTTGCTAATAATTTCAAAAACAAAGATTTCACAATCAACGAAAAATTAAATTGTTATTCTTTTAATTCCAATTTCGTAAGCCTAATATACAGAAAAATTTCAATGTCTTTAATTGATTTATTATTTTATCTTATATCGGTGGTGAGAGTTTTGAAAAATAATAATACAATATAAAATAAACTTCACATATTCATTTAAAAACTTATTTTGTCATATTTCGGATATATTTTGTTTTAAAAACTTGAACCAAATAGTATTTATTTATTTTTGGTTTAAAAATGGGTTGAATTGAGTTAAAATATAAGAGTTTCTGTATTTTCTTTTCCCTTTTTGGGTTAAAACAAAACCGAAAACAAATCATTTAGTGTTTCGGTTTTCGATCGATTTTCAATTAAATCTTGCTAATATATAAAAAAAATATACTAACAGTTAGCAAATTTCGATTTGAAACATTTTAGTAAAAAAATTAAAATATTTTGAAATCAATGAAATTAAATTTGTATTCTTTTAAGCTCAATTTCGCAAGCTCAATATGTAAAAATATTAAATATGTTTAAATTGGTATGTTGTTTTGGCCAAAACTAGTCGTAAAAATTTTTAAGAGCAATAAATTTATAGTATAAAATAAACACATGTTGCCTTATAAAGCATGTTTTGTCATATATTACATATGTTCGGATTTAAAAAATCAAATTGAATAATATTAAATATTTATTTTGGTTCAAAAATATTTTTTTGCTAAAAAAAATAGCTTGAACTAAGCTAAAATATAAGAACGTTTATATTGTTTATTTTGACTTTTGTGTGATTTGAGTTAATATCAAACCAAACAGAACTATTTGGTGTTTTGATTTTCATTTAAATTTTTAGATGACCGATATCTATACGGATCCTACAAAAATTGAACTAATCCGCTCGGAAAATCTGAATATTCAGCTTTACTTTTATATTACACATAATCGCACAAAAGACATTCGTATTATATTAACATATGTTTTTTGGTAAAAAAATATTTTAAATTATTTGACATGTGTTATATATAATTTACAATACTATTAAAAACACTATATATATTATTTTTTCCAAAAAATTATATAATCTCGCGCTTGGCGCGGATCAAAATCTAGTGATAACATAATTTCCAGATTTAATACTAGGAGTTAGCTTTGACTTATGTGGTTTTTTTTTTCGGCATGTGTGGTTTTAATAATTATACAGTTCCAATAAGTTACTACGATTGAGAGGATCATGGAATGAATCAATGATTTATTTAAAACCATTAGCTAAATCAGTTATTGATTCTTTCATGATTACAAACCAGTTATTATCAATTGTTTAATTGGTTAAGAGAAACTGAAGCTACATGTCTAAGTAACTCGGATTTCTATTAAGACCAAGTGCAATGGCCTGTTGAACAATTAATTCAACAGTTGACTAAGTGCAGTGGAGTATTTAATCATGTGTTTAAAATGATCCGGCATACAACGAGTTGAAAAAATTAAACTCGTTGAGAAGAAGAGAGACAGTCCGATGTGGCGCAGTTCCATTGGCCAAGGAGAAAATGATTCTGGCGACTTTTCTTTGATTGGCTTTGTGTTTTTTTCTTTCTCTCCTACATTATTTGATTCAATTATTGTATATTAAAATATTTATTTTGAAAAAAATTATATGAAAATTTATCATTTTTTATACTCTATAAATAGAGACTTGTTTCATTAGATTTGGATACCAAAAAATAATCATCTTTAGCCTCTCCTAACTCTTGTTTCTATATTTTTTCTATCTTCTTTGAAAAAATGGATCCCAACCAAAACCCTTCTAATAATATCCAAAACCCTTCAAACAACCCTTTTAACTATCCAAATCCCAACAACTATCCATTCCAAAATCCATTTCCTAACTCTAACCAATCCCAAAATTTACCAAATTATGGTTTTCCACCAAGTTTTTTGTAATTCTATTTTTTTAGTAACAGCTCTTTATATTTTTTATATTTAATAATTGATATTTTCTTGAAATTATAAAATTAAACATAAATTAATTAATCATTTATACAACTTTTAAATATTTTAATTTAATTTAAACTAATAATTATTATTAATATGTAATTACAAAATAAAAGATGTAAAACAAAACAAAAAAATATGAAAAATAAAAATGGTAGGGTAGGGTGTTGAATTTTATTAAACAAACCATTGTAGATTATTAAAAATTAGTGGGTGTTGAATTATTAAGTGGAAGAAAGAGAAACTGATGTGGAAGATAGAGAAGATGATGTGTGTTGAATCTATTGTACATAGTCCAAGTACTCAAAACACATAACAAAAGATAACATAACTGAATTAAAAATAGAAATTTGATAAAAGTAATTAATGAAATAGTAAAAGAAAACAATACAAAACAGGGGGAAAAATGATACAAGTAAAACAGAAGAAACAGCAGCTATACCTTTATAAACAAAATGCATATCAGATAGATTTAAAAGTTATTATATCTCTTTGGTCATGAGAAATTCTTCACATCTTTAGTCCCGAGTTTTTTCTGCTCAAACTCTTTAATCGTCTTCACAAGCTTCTTCATGTTGTCATCGTACACATACGGAAGCTTATTGTACAATGTCACCTTCTTCTTGGCTGCAACAGGTAACATCTCTCTGCAAAGCTCCTCGTGAACAGTTATGGTGTTATGGTAATGGTAATAACGTATCTTTGTCTCTGTCTTGTGTAGTGTTTTGCCCACTACGTTTTCGGACATGTGAACTCCTGTCGCGTATGCGTTCTTGGCTTGGATCGCGTACTTCCTGTCACGCCGTATGTTTGTTCTTGATTCCTTAAATAGCAACTTCTCAAATCCCCATTGCCTGAAGAAAAATAAGATACGAAGTTTGTTCCTTTTCATCAACCTTTGAACTCAGAAACTTGCAACGAATCGAATCAAAATGAAATTTGATCCTAAACTAAAACATCCATCAGAAGCTATCCAATTCCAGAATCCTATGAGTAAAATCTGCAAGAAACTTAGGATTGTTTAGTACCTGGGATAATCTTGAGAGGAATCGTTTAAGCAAAGAACACTTGACATAGGGTTCTGCTCAATTGTGAACTGAGTGTTGTCCGAGAACTCGGTGAGGACAGATTCGAGTGTGTTTCCGTGCGGCAAATAGATGTACTCATCGACATCAAAGAAGAAAGTCCAATTCGCAGCATATCGATACCGATGCAAGCAATCATTGACAATGAGGAACTGATTATAGTAGTAGCCATCGTACTGAGACTGGTCCCGAATGTCCTGAACCGTGACCCTTCCGGCTCGAATCCACGGCTCAAGAACCTCCCTAACTTCCGGTGATACTCCACCAGCATCGTGGAAGACGAAATGCGATTTGTCTCCGAAGAACCAGGCGTGGTAAGCCATCCACTCCCTCATACGCGACGCGCTCACGTTTCCGTAAAGCGACGAGCCACAGTAAAGGTAGTCGTATGGATACGGCGGAGAGAATTTCGATTCGTCGTAGGATCCGGCAGATTCCTCGAGCGCCGTGAATCGCTCGAACAATTTCGGAGATTCGCCGTAATAGGCGTTGAGAATGAGTTTACCTCCGGAATCGTCGGCGTTAGGGTTTGATTGGAAAGTGCAGTTGACGACGACGACGGTGTATACTCGGCCGTATCCCCAATCCGGTAGAATCTTCTGTGCTTTCGCTCGAATCGAAGTTCCATTGTTTGATAGCCACTCACACTTATACCATGGCTTCCCGTAAACGTGGATCGGCTTCGACGCGAGTCCGATAACGGAAAACGTCGCCGGACCGCCGCGGTAAGCTCCCATCAGCACGAAAAGCGCCGCCGCGTTTCCGAACGGTTGAAAAACGCGCTTGTTTGGATCTGATGGCTTCGAATCGTACTTATCAGTAGCTACAGCCGTCTTTGTGGCGGAGAGAGAGGTTGTGAAATTCATCGCTGATGACGAGGATGAGGAGGAAAGAATTGTGGTGGTGGTGAGAGCGGCGGGAGAGGCGGAGCAAGGACGAGCGGTGGAGATGAGGTTGTGGTAGTAAGGAGGAAGGTTCCAGATAATCATGACGAGTGAGATAGCGACTAATGTAGCAATCAATGGCTTCTTCTCGAAGCATACGAGGAATCTCACGGTGGGATTGGACACCGGCGGCAAAATCTCCTTCCGCATTTTATTAATCCGGCGCCGGTGACTCCAAAACGTACCGGTTCAGTTGAAAAAGTGACGACGACAAGAGTCAGAGAAAGGAAGAGACCAAAGCTTTGCCGACACGGCGTTGAATAAAGGAAAGAGACCTTCGTGGCAGTCTCAGAAAAGAGTAATGTGGTGTGTGGGTTAAAAGAGTAACCTTGGATCTCTTACTATTTACGAAAATGACACTGCATCTAATTTTGTAAAAGTTCGATTCTGTTTAAAATTGCTGGCTCCCATTTGATAGCTCATGGGACCCCCAATCACACCCGTGGCAAGTTGGCATAACGGTGATAAAATATATATTTTTTAAATTAGTTTGTTACAAATGAATTGTCTATGTAATAATGTTAATAATTTTTGGGCGAATAAGACATGTGGATGGAGATGTTAAATAGCTCTAGACCTTTATGAAATTGCAGCCAAAGAAAATGTTTTTTTTTTTTCCGCCAAACTCAACTTTATTTATGTAAATTATTCGTTAGTAGTGTTGAAATACAAGAAGGAGGTAATGAGAAAGCTTCATATAATGAGCCATTCCAGAACATGAACTTTGATAGGCAGTCAACCACTTGATTGGCCTCTCGATTTATCCATACTACTTCTGTTTTCCTAAACCGGCGTAGCCATCCACGGATTTCCGAAATTAAGTTGTGATGTTGCAGTCGACAATCCTGACCATTGATTAACAGAGTGAGGTTTAAATTATCCCCTTCAAAGATGACTTGGCGATATCCTCTTGTCCACATATGCTGAATTGCCATAAGTAGAGCCTGCAGTTCCGCTTCGACGACATCATCACAAATGTAACCCACACCATGACCTGCCTCTATATACATCCCTTCAGCATTCCTACTTACCCAACCTGAGAATGATGGTTCAGGGCCTCGGAAACTAGCATCGAAGTTACATTTTATCCACTCAGATGGAGGGCATTTCCAAGGCGAGATAACCTGACGGCGTGTCTTCGGTAAGGGCTGACGGTTGTGTAGGGATAACAACTCTGCAACATCCTGATAGATCTTTCGCAAATCAAGATACCATGTACTCGGTTTCTTCTGGTATACCAGAAGATTGCGACTCTTCCAAATCCTCCATATTGCCCAGATCGGAGTCTGTCGATCTAGCGGTGTAAGCTGTAGGTTGTGGCAATTACGTAGAATCGTTGTCACCTTGTCTTCAAAAGAAACAGTGGTATTGAGAATAATCGGATCAATCACCTGAATGCCTCGCCAAATGGCCTTTGCATAAGGACATTGAAAAAACAGATGGTCTAAGCTCTCCTCTTCTGCACAACATCGTTTACAAATGATATCCGTTGTAATATGTCGTCGTCTTAGGATAGTCCCCACAGTTAGAGCTGATGAAAGTATCTTCCACAAGAAATGTTTAAGTTTAGGGACAATTTTCAGATTCCAGATCGATGCTTTGAGTCTTGAATTTCCGGGTATCGGCTGAACTATTCTGTCATCAGTCTGTTCTGCTAACCAAAAGGCCGATTTAACTGTATAATGTCCTTGTGGAGTGAAAGCCCACCCCACAAAATCTAACTCGGAAAACCGACTGAGACGTAACCGTGCAATGATCTCAACATCTTCCGGTATAATGTTTGCAAGGAGCTTATCCCGATCCCATGCATCATGTGTGGGCGTAAACAATTCAGCCACCGAAGTGATATTTGTGTTTTTACTAACTTCATACCACCTCAACTGACATTTATGTAAAAAACTCAAGTAAAACATATATACACATTTCTGA
>OVAN01011691.1:0-14443 GCA_900406275.1 Anastatica hierochuntica | reverse complement strand
TCTTTAGCATTTAATTAATTCATCACAATTTGTTTAGTAAGGGCATTATTGAAATTCTCTATTTCATTAAGAGTATGGAGATTATTGAGATTATGAGAGAGTATGAGAGATTTGTTTTTAAGTTTGAGGAGTATTTTGGACTTTAACCCAATTATATTAGTCATGCGATTTTTTTTCTTAAGTTTTGCAAAGCCCATCTGAATATATTACAACAGCCCAATATAGTAAAGGCCCATCATCATTGCCTTCGACGTGGTGAAGAAGAGTTCGGTAAATACTGTTCAACGCGGCTTCTTCTAGTTGGTTGTGTTCGTCGTCTCATCTTCTTCAAACCAATCCACTTCTCATAATCTCCACCAAAGCTTCGATTCCAAAACACGGAGAAATTCACGGTGATGTTTTCATAAATTTTATCATAATCGGAGCAAGGAGTCTGATTGTTAGCTCGATTTCTCCGCCGGCGACTTTTTTTGGGATCAGATTGATTCCAACTGAATCTCTCCATAGGTAAAAAGATGCTGAATTTTTTCTAAATGCAACTACTCAAAACCTGTTAAATCATAATCATAGTCACAATCTATCAAAAAGTGTTCTTTTGTTTTTGCCACTGTTTTTGTATACAACTTTATAAGGTTTTCGCTTTTGATTATTATTTTAGTCTACTTTTTTTCGATTCCACTTTAGTAATTTGTTTAGTCTTAAAAAGGCAAAGTCATTTGTTTTTAAGAATTGAAGTTAAGGTTTCAGACATTGTCTTTCTGGATTTGTCCTGTTAGTGGAAGGCATATCTGGAAACTGTTTATTTTTAATTTTTGGATCCCTTCTTTATGATCTGCTTCTGTAGAAAGAGGTTTAGTTTTTGAAATCTTAAACTAAAACTGTGCAAACAATCTCTTCAATGTTCCTTTGGAATACTCTAATGGGATTGTTCACTTGCTATATTGTTCACTTTGTGTCTTGTCACTTTCTCAACTTCTTTTGTATGTCTGTTTTTTCTTTGTGGCTTTGGCTTATGTAATATGTGCAGCAGGTAAGAACATTTTCATCATCAGCATCTTCCTTTTGGTCAACGCTTGGTTTTTATGGTCTGTAGAGATATCAGGGGATTCTAAGAAGTTGTGTGCTTTGGCTTCTAAGCCTATGGATTCTGCTAAAAGCCATCAAGAACCATGTCGAACCAAGTCTTTTAGTCGGGAGAGCAGTTTTGGCTCTTCTTTAAGCTTATCACGTCTCCCAGTTAACAATGATGTCGACAGTGAGAGTGTCTCAGAGGCTGGAGATATTGGGGATCGCTCACTTAGTAGAAGGCATAGTATTGGTAGAAGCAGCCGTTTGTCTAATGATGATTTGATAGAACGAGAGATTGCTGCTACTTGTGGCCAAGAAAAAGATGTATTCACTGACCTTCGAGCCTTGAACACACCTTCTGTAATCAAACCTTTGCCTGAGGACACAACGACATCTCCTTTACCGACCAAGTCACTCTTGTCAACCAACAACCAGGTAGATCATCTCTAACCTCTTATGGTCACATTAACACTGTTAGTGCTGGTTTATTAGTTCACCGATTTGATTGATATAATAGTTTGTGGTTTTCATAGGGAAAGGATAAAGAATACGTGTTACCAAAGTCCTTGGAGTATATATCCTGTCTAATTCATTTGGCGGTCTTTGGGATTCTTGGGGTAAGTTTCTGTGGCCTTACTCTTGAGATGTGCTTAGTATCCGAGCTTCATTCGAGCTCTCTGTTCGTGGTTAGTTTTTGTTTTAATCATTGTAGTTGTGGTTGACAAAACAAACAGGCTATTACGAGATATTTTCTGCAGAAATTGTTTGGACCAACTGGTGCTCGAGTTACCAGTGATGGGAGCATCTTGTACCTTGATCTTCCCTCCAACATGGTAAAGTCACGTTGCGTTCGCCCTCAAAGAACCAGACTTTTTTATAGACCAGTCTCTGTTAAAATAAAGCGAAACTTGATCCTTATAGGTAGGATCATTCTTGATGGGTTGGTTTGGCGTCGTATTCAAAGCAGATATAGCAAAAGTTTCTGAATTTTTGGCGATAGGATTATCGACTGGTTACTTGGGAAGCCTCACAACATTCAGCGGTTGGAACCAGAAAATGCTTGATCTTAGTGCCGATGGTCAATGGGTCTACGCGGTGCTTGGTTTTCTGTTAGGTAAAAGCAGAATATATCCCTTTCTAAATTGGGTGAACATACTTGCTAACAGCATATAAAAACTTCTGCAGGACTGTTTCTCGCATCATACTCCATCATTCTCGGGGTTGAAACAGCCAAAGGTTTCAGATGGCTTCTTCACAAAAGAGCTTCCTCTGAGGAAAGAAACTCTTGTCTTAAAGTTAACACCTTCAAGAGCCATATAGCTTCTATGACCCTGATGCTTCTGTTGCTTGCGGCTTTACTCACTGCAAGTTCCACTCTGCTTGTAAAAGAGTTTGACAAAGGAACAAGCGAAGCTCAACTATGGTTAGGTTGCTTGGTTGCTGCCCCCGGTGTCTGGCTCAGATGGTTCCTAGCTCGACTCAATGGGCACGGACTGGGAAAAGATAGACAACGCTTGAGGTGGGTCCCATTCGGCACCCTCATTGCAAATGTAGCTGCAGCTTGCATTATGGCATCATTGGCGACGTTGAAGAAATCGGTAAAGATTATCCCTCCTCCCTCTCTCTCTCTCTCTCTCTCTCTCCCTCTTTCTCTCTCGCTAACAAACGGATCGCGAGATAACATACTTCGTGCCTGTTTTGGGAAACAGGTGAACACGAGAACATGGAACACGGTTGCTTCGGGCATACAGTTTGGTCTGTTGGGATGTCTGAGCACAGTTTCCACCTTCATGGCCGAGTTCAATGCGATGAGAGAAAGCGACTACCCATGGAGAGCCTATGCGTATGCATCTTTCACCATTGCGGTTTCTTTTGCAATCGGAACTGTTATATACTCAGTCCCTGTTTGGGTAATAGAATTTAGTTAGCTGTATCAAAACTATACGAGTCTTGTGCAGATAGTAGACTCATATAGTTTACACGATATGAAGCTTCTATATGTCAAAATTTGGAAGAGATGATCAATGACGATCAACTTACCTTCTGCGGAAATTTTAAGAGCAAACTTTTATACTATAATAACTTTTTCCTGTTTGACATAATATATGATGATTCTATAATGAAGAAAAACATCACCACTAACAAAACCTGTACATTCCTGCTCTAGACCACTCTCACACTTCTCCCAAAAGAGATGTCAAGTTGACAAATTCATCTCACGGTAAGGATAATAAGAGAAACAGAAAGTGTAAAGGGAACGGCTCACTTCTCTTGTGGGAGATAGCTGTATGTCGAACAGCTTGGCTCTGTCTTTGTCACCTGCAGAAGACAGGGAGACAATAATATGACTTGATGAAGATATGTAAACCATTGAAGTCTGCGGTATCTAATCAGATAAAAATCATGTATTCGTAAATTCAAACCTCTGAAGGTTGAGAGGATCCTGGGGGAAGAAATGATGTCCACAGAATAGGGTCTGCAAGTGGATCCAACACATTGTAGTTGGTGAGCAATGGGGCGGTTAAAAGAGATGTAAGCGGGTACATGCTTTTCTGAAGAGAAAAAGCACCAGCGGCGCCACCGCCTAAAGCAAATCCGTGGCTAACCACCGGTTTCTCTATTTCTTTACCGTGACTCTTCTCCATATTGATGATGTTACGATTTGCATTCTCATCATTTTCTCTAGTGCTGCTTTCTTGGAACTTCAGCACTTTCTCCTCCAGGCTCTTGAAAGCAGGTGACGCAGACAAAATGCTTGAAGCAGAAGAGGTGGATAACAGTGATGATGGTTGTTTTTCTTTTCTCTGATTGCCACAGGGGACGCCAAGGTTAGGTGCCTTGTACGGTTCTGTTGCCAGTGATGCGTGTTCCAATGTTTTAAGCTCAGTACCGACATCTTCTACCTTTGCATCTTCTGATGCTTTTGTCGAGGATTCTGGTTGACGGGGTTTGTTGACTCCCCACCATTTTATGTATCCTGTTAGATCGATCTTTCTTTCCAGACAAAAGCCACCTAGAAAGTCACCTTCAGTTCCTCGATCATCACCTGCCCCTGTTATTAATGAGAATAAGTTTTACATTGTCCAGAGCAGCTTTCAAAGATGGGTCAATTTTGTTGAAAACTCACCATAATGAATGTTACTGAAGTATTCAGGTCCAGGCATGCGACTGGATGATGCGTCCCATCGGCTGGTCGAAAATTGCAAAATAATTGGAAAATCATCAGAAATGCATATCATACAAGAATGTCCATTGTGACAAAAGAGTAAAAGTAGGACAAAGACGAAAGAGGGCTACAGCCAAAACACAGCAGCTCGAAGAAGTCTGAATATGGCTTAGCCATATCACAATGCCTAAGAGTAGTATATAAACACATTGTATGAAAGCAAGCGGTAGTCCTAATGTGTCAATCAATCAAACTGTGACGACTCTGACTCTGCCACTAAATATTTTCTGTGTAGGCACTATGAAATGGTCACTCTTGATTCCATAGTTTTACAGACAAAAAAAGAAAAGAAATAGCAAGCCATTTGTTGGTCAGATTTCACCTTTGAAGTCCACGATACTTTGCAATTCCCCTTGAGAAACCGCTGCTTTTTCTGCCAAAGGGATATCTAAAAATTATCAGCGACAAATGGTTCGTAGAAGAAAAATATGCTACTTCTAAATAAATACACACCTACGAAGAGATGCAAGGTATTCTTCCCTAGAGAGATTTTGCATTTCTTCTAAATCCCTGGTGTAATCTGTCACCTACGAGAATGAAATACGTAAGTGCATACATGTTCTAAAATAAAAGAAAATACGGAAGGATGGCCCTAAACACCTGTAATCATCTTTCTTTCACTTATCCACATAAATTGCTCAGTACAATTTATTACTGCTGGAGAGCTTAAAAACTAGAATCTTTAAAGCATACTACCATAGCAGTCTCACCGGAAAATTTATAAGCGTCCCAGGCCCCCAATATTTTAAGGCAGCAAGGTCGTAAGCTCTAGCAGCAGCCTCTTCATCATCATATGCTCCTGTCAAGTATGATGTGGGTTCTTTAGGCAAAGCTAATACAATTTGATATCAAGTGTGTTTGGATATACAAAAACACAATCGATGCCTCAAAGCTTTTAGCTTACCTAGATAAACTGGTGTGGCAGAATTTCCATCAACCATGAAAATGTCAAGGAAAAGGAAATGATCAGCTTTGATACTCCAAACAAGAGAAAAGATCAGACGAATTTATCGGATGCGGAGAAGAAAAAGAGAAACCTTGTTTTCCTTTCTTGTTCTGGTTTTGGTTCCATGTACTCTTATCCCAAAGGTGAGCTTCATAACGACCTGTCCATCTATGCCTGTATTTCAACAAAATTTTTAGAAACAAAACGCATCATCATCATCCTACAGTTCTGAAACAATGCCGTATAATCTTGAGCTCGGATCAAACACAGCATTAAACCGATTCTCAAACAACTCAGCTCCAAACAAAACCTATCACCAAGGAGTCTCGACATTTCCAGTTTTCCACCTATTCCTAAAGCTAAACATACCATACTCTGATGCAAACGACACAATACCAAATTCAAAATCAAACCTATTCTAAATCCCAATACGGATCATAAACTGCAATTACAGATTTGAAAAAACAAGGCACACACAATCACAGTACCTAGTGACTCCACGGTAAATGGAACTCCGTTTGCCGGCGGTACACGGCGGCATTTTACTGATACGCTCCTTAGCTGTACAACCTCTCTCCTTCTTCGCCTTCTTAAAACCTCTATACAACAACATCTGATCACTCGCCGCCACAGTCTCCGAGCTCTCTCCTCCTCCTCCTCCAACTCCTACTCCTCCGCCGCTGCATCCCGCCTCTGTCTTAGGCCCGTGATCCGACGACGATATCGACGCCATGATCAAAACCCCAAACCAAAATCCAAAAACACACCAAACCCTAAGAAAGAAAGAAGACGCACTATAGCAATCAAAACTCGAAACAGTAGATTCAAAGAGAGAGTGAGAGCTGAGAGAAAATGCGAGTGATAGTGAGAGAAGAAAAGAAAAGTAAGAGATGGCTAATTTCAACTTTGACTATTCTTTCTTCTTCTTTTTTTCACCTTAATAACAACGGCAAAAATAAAATTACGGACTTTAAATTTACCATTACGTCCCCATTTTATTTCCCCCTTTGAGGAAGATAACAACTGCAACGGCTATGAACGGGGTCAAGGGTGTTTTCGTCATTTAATATAACACGGACTATTTATGACGTGTAATAATTATGTCCACGTGTACATGATCTGTTTCGCTATGGGGTGTTTCCCAACACTCGCCTCGTTCGAAGAATATTCTCTTGTATAGTAAGTTCACTCAAAACTTTGTTTTTTATCATCTTTCATCAACTTCTTAGCTTATAGTATGTTTCTGAATATTCAAATCTCTAATATATGTTTTTATCATTATTTGATTTCTACCGTTGCATGACTTACAACATCGAATCTTTTCCATTTCTAAAATCACTAATTTAAAATTTCAAATGATTCATTGAATGTCTTGATTTTTTTAATCTATAGGATCCAATTGGAAACTCTCTATCCAACAATATTCGAGTGTACTTTTGTTTTCATAACAAGAGTTTACACAATTTTACAGCCATCATATAAATTATCAAACGGACTAGAAATATATACAAAGGATACTACAATGTGTCTTCTTGTTTGTAAGGTGGACTCAAGATCTTTTCTTTTTGTTTTTCATTGATCCTACGGAATATGTTGGGCCTAAATTTTTATCTATCAGAAAAGGCCCATTAGTGATAAAGTTTACTTGCGTGACCCATTAAGCATCCCGATAGTAGAAGGATGGAGGCCAGCAGACTAAGTCTTGGGGAAGGAAAGTTGATTCCGAAAAGAATGGGGAGAGAATCAAGGAGGAGGTTGAGATAGAGCGAGAGCTAGCGATGCCTATTTAAGGGAGAGGGAAGCTAAAACTAAAGCCTCTGGCGAAACCTGCATTGGAGAGATAGATACAAAAACACACATAAACTCTTATTTAGTTCCTTGTAATTCATTCCTTTTTTCGATCTCATTTAAGATCGATCGTAAACCTCTTTGAAAACATCAATACAACTATCATTGGATTGATCATCTAAAAGCTCAAACGCGATTCTTCCCACGATTTTCTTCTTCGTCCTTATTAAAAATTATAACTGTTGGATTTGACATCCACATGCTAAGTGTTGGATTCTAAGTGTTAGATCGATCATTCTAAGTGTTGGATTCTAAGTGGGGACGAGACAATCGAATCCCTCACTCCGCTAGCTAAGAGATGAATCCAGTCAATCGAGTCTTGAATCAATCTGAATTCTCGTCGCTAACACTGAGCCCTAGCTCACCAAATAATGGAGGTTCTGGTCTCCTAGAGC
Source organism: Anastatica hierochuntica (assembly GCA_900406275.1). Taxonomy (NCBI): domain Eukaryota; kingdom Viridiplantae; phylum Streptophyta; class Magnoliopsida; order Brassicales; family Brassicaceae; genus Anastatica; species Anastatica hierochuntica. The sequence goes on along the minus strand of OVAN01011691.1, from coordinate 6,960 downwards.
CTCATCGCTTCGATCTCCATAGCGAGCTTCAACCTTTGCAGAAGATCAACATGAACCTGTCAATACGGGGACAACCTCCCATAAGCTCCCTAATGACCCTAATCTGAGGCCTCTAACCCTCGGAGAACCCAATCAGCAGATCCCTACTGAATCTCAACCTTCGGCACCAGCCATGAGCCAGGTGTCGAGCCAAGTGTCGGGCCAGCTATCTGAGATTCGACAGATGATGTTGCAGCTGGTCAACCGAACCCAAGAGAACGAAAATTTGGTTCACCAATTGGTATCTCGACAACAAAAAATCGATCAAGAGACGAGGTCCCTAGCCCAATCGTCTCAACCCCCGCTACGTCGAGGCTCCCGAGTAACTTTCCGAGACCTCGTAATAGATCCTTCTTTTCCTCAAGGTCGTTTGGAATTCTCCCCGGACAGTATGATACCTAAGGGACATGGACCTTCCTTCCTGATGCCTGCGACTGCAGCTATTCCTATAGCTAATCCACCAGTTAACCTCACAACGGGAAATAACGTTGCTAGCACGAGCTCGAGACCTGCCCAGGTCTCTTAGTGAACACCTTAGCAGAGTCACCACCTACCTTCGCTGCCACCTATACTTAGGTATGGAGAAAATATTTCAATCTTGTTTGGTGGACAAACTTCGGCTTTAATCCACCAAAATTGAGACCAGTCTTCTGGCTTGGAGACTCAGAGACGATTGGGAAACGTCACCACTGCCTACTCAAGCCTCCCACCTGATCACGCTCAACAAGATAACATGGGAGCTAGAGGAGGACTCAACTCGCCAACCATTTGGGGTCGTAACCAGGAGTGGCTCCCACAAGAACCACCTAGCCAGATACCTATCGATAATTCGACTGCCCACCGGCTAGATGGACCTGACTATATCCAGAGATACATGGAAAGAACCCATGTGGCTCTCCGCTGAATGCTTAAGTCCATAAGGCCACGAGCTCAGCTCCCAAAATCGAAAGCATAATTGAGGAAACCCGAGGAACCCCGTTTACCGATAGGATCGCGAATTCCTATATCAGGGAAACAAGGAAAATTCGGATTCCCGAGTACGATAAAACCTTAGACCCTAAGGCTCACCTAAGAGCCTTCAGATTAGTTATCGTCAAAGCTCATTTCACTCGCAATGAGTGTGAAGCGGGCTATTGTCAGACTTTCGCTGAGAACCTGACAGGAACAACCCTCAAGTGGTTCTCTGGTCTCGAACCAAACTCGATTGATAGTTTCGACCAACTAACAAATGCCTTCATAAAACAGTAGTCGACCCACATTAGAAAACATGCTTCTGAAGCAGATCTCTAGAAGATCAGGCAAGGATTCGGAGGCATGCTGCGAGTTTAGATAGATAAATTCAGAGCGGTCAAAGCCAAACTCTCAAATCCTAATGACCATGTAGCTACGAAGCCCTCCGACGAGGTCTCTAGTATCGGTCCGAGTTCTGATCCGAGCTAACAGTTATCTCCAACACTACCATGTGATCGAGAGCTTCCAGTGGTCACATTCTGTTTGGCTTTTCTGCGAAAAGATTTCTGGAGAGGCATCTTTGAGATAATTTTTCAACCAAGTTTTTGTCTTTCGAAACTAAAGCGCAATTGATAATGATTAGTGAATATAAATACATAGCTAACTTGAAATAAAGGGTCGTTACCTTCAAGCTGGCTAACTGATACTAGAGTAGGGAACTCAACACCGTATTTTTCTGGGAACCTGGCCCTGTTTATCCGAGAAGAGGGGAAAGCGGTCCAGGTGGTGGGGTTTGGTTTTAAACGATCAATCAAGGTTGTAGAACGTTTAACAGAGAGCTGGGAAGGCTCCGTAGAACTTGCAGCAAAAGAACCAAAGTTAGTACTTATAAAAACCAGAGAGCTATCAGGTGGCCTATTTAGGCTCCTAATCAGAAAAGTGAGCCCAAGAAGAACGCATCACGCGACCTTGAGGTACTGTGAAAGGATCGACTTTCACATACAAGAATCTTTGTCGCCATAATTCATCATTAGCAGTAAACTTAAATATACTTTTGCCAGGCCTAGCGAGCAAGTAAAAGGTCCTTCCGGCACCTTTAGTCGGAGGACTATCCTTTATTATAAAAAGGTCGAGGACTTCTTTAAGACCGATTCTAATTCCTACTTTCCTAGATCTAGTAATCAGCCCTAGAATAACTCTAATTCCAGAAGGGCACAATTGAGGGAGGGCTAGAGAAAAATGGTTTAACAGATCTAAAAGGAGATCAGGAAGTGGGAACTTAAGGTGACATTTGAGGATATAATTCTCGTGAATACAGAACCAACCAGGAGGATTTTCAAGAGTCTCATCAGGTTTGCATGGCCTCGCAATCTCCTCTGAAGCCTCGCCTCGGTCATCAAGTTCATGATTTATTGATAAAGAAGTGTGGAAGGTTGATTAGGCCCGAAGGCAGAATCCCCAGAAACACCAGTGTTTAAGGATTTAGCCACCATCTCCATCTTAATGGCGACTACAACGAATTTGTGAATCACTGGATTTTTTGAATGATTCTGCTTATGATCCTTCTTTGGGGCTTTCGAAGGACCATCGCCTTCTTTCCCTTGACCCATCGCCAGAATTTTAGGGTTAAGAATCGGATAGAGAGAAGAGGGATGGTCGGAGAGAAAGACCTAGAAAACTAAAAAGGACTAGCTAGAGAAGCGAAATAGGGTTACTAAAACCTGGTTTAGATTTTGAAGAGTATAAATCAAAAGGAAGATGACGCACTATAAGAGAGAGAGATTACCTAGTGACTCGTGTTTCGAAGCGTGGTTGAGTGGTGAAAGCAGTTAATGGACTGCTTTATATCACATCATTAAGCGCAGAAGACGAGGGTAGCTCTTTCATATGCCCATCGATATACGTCGTTCAACAAGGGTACAAGCAATCATAGTCGTTGGTTTGAATAATTCAAATCTTTATGGTTAAGATTATGAGATATCGAGAATACGCGAAGCTAACAAATGGAGCTTGGGTACATTCATCTCGCATTTAAGGCCTCGTGAACCTCAACCTAAATTGATGGGGGCAACTGTTGGGTCTGGATTTTTATCCATCAGAAAATTCTCATTAGTGATAAAGCTTACTCGCGAGGCCCATTAAGCATCCCGATAGTAGAAGGATGGAGGCCAGCAGACTAATTCTTGGGGAAGGAAAGTTGGTTCCGAAAAAGAGGGGGAGAGAATCAAGGAGGAGGTTGAGATAGAGCGAGCTGGCGATGCCTATTTAAGGGAGGGGGAAGCTAAAGCTAAAGTCTCTGGGGAAACCTGCATTGGAGAGATATACACAAAAACAGACATAAACTCTTATTTAATTCCTTGTAATTCATTCTTTTTTCCGATCTTATTCAAGATCGATTGTAAACCTCTTTGAAAACATCAATATAACTATCATTGGATCGATCATCTAAAAGCTCAAACAAGATTCTTCCCACGATTCTCTTCTTTGTTCTTACTAAAAATTATAAGTGTTGGATTTGATCCACAGAATTCACCACCAAAAATTTTCAAATTAGATTATTATGCTTATCGCTTACAATGTTGAAATGTAACTTATCCTTCGATAGAACTTTTATACCATCTCCCTCCGTATTTTCTGTGTGTCCCAACGTTTCTCTATATGTCGGCGGCAGACCAATTTTGTTCGATGGTCGAAAGCATTACTTCATGAGGCTTTAAAAAGTTGATTTACTGTTTCTGCAAATTACTACACGATCTTTCCCGTGTTTTGTCCTCACTCGCACAATTCTATAACTTCAAAAAGTCACCTATTCTAGTATTGTTCCAACACAAACACACATAACTGTGGAATTCTTTATGAAGAAATAACTGAAAAGGTAAGTGCACTTTGGTGACATAGGTAACCAAATCAACTCTTATAAACTCTCCTCATACATGACTATTTTCCGTAAATCGGGGTCTCAAACTCACCTCGATTTACACTTATAAATCGCAACGCTCTCGTTGTGCACTAGGATTGCGACCCTGACTCTACACTCGTGTGGGTTCGGTTTCGATTTTAAATTTTAGCACCCACATCCGCTCACTCCTTTTGCTTTGATACCTTTCTCTGGATCTTCTAACCTATCATGTGCAACGGTCAAAACCTCTATTTCGAAAGGTTTCAAAGAGATAATTTTATGGGACAATTGCACAAATTGTCATTTTTGCATTTAGAACATCATTGTTGGGGCTCGAACAAGGGTGGGGCGAGAAGAGAAGGGAGGGACGTTACCACTGTGCTGCTGGCACCAAGTGTACTAAATCTATCGATTATTACATTATATAAACTACTTTCTATGAACTTTTTTCCTTTAGTTTATAATTTAAGAGTTAGAGGAATTTTTTAGAGGTAGAGTTTAAAATTTAGATTTTTAAGGTTTAGTGTTATATTATTCATTTCTAATATTTTTTCCTTTAGATGTACATAAATTTTTCTTATAGATAAACCATAAATTCTAAATCCTAAACTCAAAACCACAACCCTAAACAACAACATAAAACCTAAACTGTAACTATCAATCACTAAAAAATATACCCTAAACCCAAAATTCAAAATCGTAAATCATGAACTCTAAACCTAAATACTAAAATATAAACAAAAAACCATATATCTTAAAAATTAAAAAGAACCATAAACCTTAATCTGTAGACAATAAACTTAAACCCTAAAATACTACCCTAAATTGAAAACTATAAACCCTAAACCAAAAAATTAAACTAGGGGTGAGCATAATAACCGGAACCGAATCGAGAGAACCGAAAAAGTACGAATCGGAGTTAAAAATAATTGAATGGTTCTAATTTTTGAGATCCGAAAAAATCAGAACCGAAACGGAACCCAATCGATAACCAAAAAACCGAAAGTATCTAAATATTTAAAAATATCTAAATTTAAAATATAAAATATTCAAAAAATATAAAAAAAAAATTTTTAAAAAAATCAAAAATATCCATCCAAGTGACGTGGACAAACCCGAGAAGTAACACCTAAACCCTAATAAATAAACACTAAACCCTTAATTTTATTTTTTTGATAATTAATTAATGTTAATAAAAATAAAAATAAAAAACAAAACCATAAAACGTAAACCGTAAACCATAAACCAACCCCCAAACCCTAAACCCAAACACTAAATACATAGAAAAATAAATCCTAAACCCCAAACCCATAACCCAAAAGCCCTTAACACTAAAACACAACCAATAACCCTAAATCCTATGCCCTAAACTCGTACCTCGATTTTTTGAAAATTAATTACCGTAATTTAATAAAAAAACCGTAAACATAAACACAAACTCATAAACACAAAATGCTTAACAAAACCCTAAGTCAAACCATAAACACAAACTCTAAACTCAAACCATAAATCCGACCCATAAACCCTAAACTTAACCCTAAAATATAAACCCAAAAATCATGAATCTTAACCCAGACTCTAAACCATAAATCCACCAAAACTATACACATTAAACTAAACTCTAAACCTAAACGAAAATCCATAAACCTAAATCCTAAACTCTAAATTAAAAAATCTAAATCAAACTCTAAACCCTAAACCCAAAATATAAACCCTAAACCCAAATTACAAACTATAAACTCTAAATCCTAAACGCAAATCGTAAATCCAAACCCTAAATTGGAACCCTAAACACAAATCCCATACAGTAAAACCTAAACACTTAACCACTGAACACTTAATACGACACCTAAATCTAAAACCCTAAACTAGTGTTAGGCATTCGGATCTTCGAATCTGATCAGTTCGGATAGTTCGGATTTCGGATCTTTCGAATCCTTGTATTTAGGAACTGATTCAGATCCAGTGAATTTTTTGATCCGATCCGAAACCCGAAAAAACCAAAATTATCTTTAAAATCCGAATTATCCGGGAAAAATCGAAAAATCAAAACCAAATTATCCGAAAAGAATCAAAAACTCCAAATTATCTGAAAAATCAATATAATAATAGACAAATATTTTTCTATAAAATTTAATAAAATTCGACTATTTCGGATACCCGATCGGAACCAGATATTTTGTCCAACCCTACCCTAAACCATTGTATATTCTCAAAAGAAATATGTATCATACATGCTATATATATTACTATAATTGATTATGTACAAACGTGATAAACGCAGCACAGTGGTAATGTCGTTGCTCCCTCTTTCTTCCATGCGGGTTCGAATGTCGCTAGAGTAGAAAGTTTTTGGGATTTTTCGAAAAGAGGGTAAAGCAGTAATTTCACAGTGTCATTTATGGCATTTTTGCATTAAATTCAAAATTTAATGGCATTTATGCAATTTTCCCCAATTTTATTGTCCTTGTAAATTACAATTTTATCCTCTCTATATATTAAAAGAGAAGTAAGTTTATTTTTCTTTGCTTACGTGTCGAGCATACAAGAGTCTGTGGCTTACACGAAATGTTCTAATTGGTTGGTGTTTTTAATTGTTTTTTTCGGTTTTTTTTAGCTCAACAAAAGAATGTATAATTAAGTGAAAGTAATTAATGCTTTTGTGTGATTTAATGCACAATTGTATGGTTGACAATTTTAGGAATGTTTTATTAATATTCGTTTATGATTTTTCTTATTAAGGTAAGTCTAACCTTACTTTTACCATAAAAAACGACTATTTGATTATAAAAATAAGCATTCATAAAAAAACGTTTAAAAAAGAAAACGCTCTCTCGCGAAAACCCTAGGAAATGGCGATTGCGCCGCTCCATCTCTGATTCCGGTGGCTTCTTCTTGCCGGCGAGACTGGGTATGTCCTCAGGGGTTTCGCCGGAGTTTTGGTTGGTCGGTTTCGTCTTGTCTCTTGGGTCTCTATGGGATTTTGGACGCTTGCAGTGGAAAGGAAACAAGAGGGAGAATTTCGATAGTTGTATGGTGGATCTGAGGTTGAGTGCTTCACCGGAGTTCTT
>OVAN01011690.1:0-14444 GCA_900406275.1 Anastatica hierochuntica | reverse complement strand
AAAGAAATAAGAAACCTGGAGAGTATAACTTGCACATCTCTTCCAGTCGGCTGGTAGTTGTTTTAGCACCCACCCCTTGGCAGTTTCATGCGATGATCCTCATTCGGGAAGATTGGATGGGTTTTGGGACCCCATCAAACCTTCACCTAGGACAATAGACTTGTTTCTGATGACCGAAACCACCTCACTATGAGGGAACAATAACTTCTTCTTATACTTCTCTTTTTGGCCTCCCTTACGAGCACTCTGAACATGTTTCGGAGAGAATCTTCCGCTAATATTCTTCATCTTTTTTGAAGCTGCTCCTAGAGCAATCTTTGGGCTTTTATGAGCCTTCTTGGAATCAATTGGAGGTTTAGAACCAAAATCCCCTCCTCCAACTTTGACTTTCTTCAGATGGGCCTTAGACAAACCAGAACGGCCCACTTCTTCTCCACTCACCTCGTCGCTCCTCCCAGAAGCTTCTTCTCTCTCTTTTCCTTGTCTGAATTTTGACGGCGATTTCTTCTTCCGGCTTGTCGGAGACGGTGATGAGACTGGGGAGGCTTGAACGCGTCTCGGCGGCTTGATTGGATCTGAAACCGTGTGCTCCAGACTTAATTGAGGAGCCCCCTGTTCTACCAAGTCTTCTCCCAACAGATCGTCATCATCAAAATCAACCTCCAACCTTTTGAGTTCATGAGCCAGTTCTTTTGCCGTCATCATCTCTGTCCCTTTCTCCTCACGAGGCTCCTGCATCTTCTCTCGATCCCAATCCTTCACTAGGTCTTCCCAATTATCTGGAGTGGGAGCTTTAGCTAGAACTTTCTTAATCGGCGGCTCTAACGCCTCACACCCATTCACGGGCGACACCGGGAAAACAGAATCAGCATCAGCACCGGCAGCATCTTTTCCGGTTAGGTCCTGATGATTTGTACCCGAGCCAGAGTCCATTTCTACCACTTGGTTGCTAGCGTATCTCGGGTCAATGTCTATGGCTTTACCCTTGTCTCGTATCGAGAGCTGTCGCACATGAGAATTGTGTTGCGAGGTTCGATTGGTCCTGTAGAGAAAAGCTATCATATTTTAATAAAACGATCATATTTCTGACCAAAAAAATATATATATATTTCTTTAAATAATAAATCTAGAAAAAAAGGAGACAAGGGAGACAGGGGTGTCAGGAAAGAGAGAGAAATAAAGAGAAGAGAAAAGCTGAAAGAAATGGGCAAAAATTGTGTACAATTTTTTAGAAATTGGAAAAAATACCATTTAGCCAAAAAGACATTAAAGTGAAAGTGAAATTAAAAAAAAGTATCATTTTATGAAAAGAAAAAATTACACTAAAGAGCACTTTTTTAAACTTGTTTCATTATAAGGTACTTTGTTGTCCAAGTGTACATTTTGAATTTGAAATTACCTTATTACCCTTTCAAATGTTTAACATTTTTCTTTTCTCTCTTCTCTCTCATCTCTCCTCTCTCCTCTCTCCACGTCTCCTCACCACTTTCTCTTTTTTTTTTCTTTTTTTTTTATACACATGTTAATTTTAAAGTATTCAGAAAAATGTTGTAATGTTAATTTTTTTCTCTTATACACACGTCTATAATCCAAGACTGAATTATATTAGCAGTTTTTTTCTCTTCCTAATTCATAATACCATTTGATTATTCACATGTTTTTTATAATCCATACAACTATAAAATTTAATTATGATATATTCATTTTAATAATTTATTATATAATTATCAAAATATGGATGCTTGAAGGAAATTAAGTTTGAATATAGTTTTCACTTCAGTTTTTTTATATGACTCTTTATAATCAATTTAAATGGATTCATCCAAAATGTATTGGTCCACGTGATAAATATACAATTTTTTTGGTGGATCAATCCAAATGGATTAGTCCACGTGCTTTGACTATTCAAATATATTTTACAATCCATACAACTATAAAATTTACTTATGATGATTTATTATACAATTATCAAAATATGGATGTTTGATGGAAATTTTATTTTGATTATGACTTTCACTTCTTTTATTTTTTTCTTCTATATGACTCTTTAAAATCAATTCAACTGGATTCATCCAAAATGTACTTGTCCACAGATTATTTACAATCTTCTTTGGTGGACCAATCCAAATGGATTAGTCCACTTGCTTGAACTATTCACATGTTTTTAAAATATATGCAGACATGTGATCCAACTATTTGCATGTTTTTTAAAAAAATGTTTCCAGCGAAAAATAAATAAATAAAAGACATTTTTATATTATTCTGAATCTTTCTTTTGTTTATATATTTATCGCTGGAAACATATTTTATATTATTCTGAATCTTCCTTTTGTGATATTATATCATTATGTTTTTGGATATTATATTATATTCCGAATCTATTTTGAATTATATTTAGAGAGATTAAAAAAATAAAAAATGAAGAGGGAGAGAGAAAGAGAGAAGAGAGTGTGTGTTAGCAATGAAAGAAAGAGAAAAGAGAGAGGAAAGAGACAATAAAGTGAAAACAAGGGCAAAATTGTCCCAAATTTTTTTGAGATTGGAAAAAGTACATTTTATCTAAAAAGGTACCAAAATGAAAGAGGAATCTAAAAAAGTGCTCTTTTGTGTAAAAGACTCTTATGTAAATCGTACTCTCTATCCACAAAGTACATAAAGTGAAATAGAAAATTAAAAAAAAAGTGTCCTACAATGTAAACACTTCCACAAATATAACTGTAATTTCTGATAATCCAATTAAAATAGAGTGAATCACACGGAAGGACACTTTTTAAGTTTACATAACAAGATAAGTGCCTTTTTGATAAGAGGTACTTTCCAAAATTTAAAACAAAAAATGGACAATTTTGCCCCTCCTTTTCATTCCTCTCTTTTTCTCTCTCTCTTTTCTCTCTCTCTCCCTCTCTCTCTCTCTCTCTCTCTCCCTCTCTCTCTCTCTCATTTCGCAATTTTCTGGAAATCTCCTCGAGGCTTTTCTTCTTTCAAAGCCAAATCCAATTTCTTCTCATCATTAGCATCGAAACCAATCTCACTAGGTTGTTCATCGGACTCATCTTCATCATCCTTCTCCGATCTATCACTCTCGGAAACCCTAGCGTCACCATTGTCCTTAGTAACCGATGAATCTAGCTCCAAATGCGAACCATCATCAGTGATTTGCGATCCTCTTTGAACATCATCGCTCGAAACAACATCAGCATCGCACGGAGCCGTAGGATTCATTACCTTGGGATGCTCAATCGAATCCATTTGTTGAGTAATCTCAGCATCATCGTCCATTACAGCAGCAACGAAAGAAATTGAACTTTGTGAAATTGCTACAATGGAAGAGAGAGAGAAACCCTAAAGGAACTCTCTAGCAATCCTATGAGATTATCTGTATTTGGAGGAGGAGAGAAAATGAAAGAGACGCAAATTTTTTTTTCTTTTTTCTAAAAATAAGAAATGTGGACTAGTCCAGTAAGTGAGATGAAAATATGGACTAGTCCAACGGTCTTTATGTGTGTTAGTATTTATATGTATGGACTAGTCCGACGATGACATATCATAGGTTGTAGTTGAGGGTGTAAATTAAATTTAGTATGGTTTATAACATCCTATATAGAATGACAATGATAAGTTGAAATATTGAGGTGGACTAGTCCAACCATATGAACAAGTGGACTAATCCAAAATACTGATTTAGTTGTGGGTAAGGGTATTTTAGTAAACTTATTTAGAAAAAGTACCTTATATCTTTAAAGTATCTTATCTTGAAAAGCAAAACTAAAAATGTGCCGTGTGATGTAATTATTTCAATATTGTTTTTCATTCTAAGCCACACAAATATGTAGCTACTACTTTCCCGCACAAACTAAACAAACATATTATTAGCTTGTTTTCTAATCTAGCCGTATGTATCTTCTTTCTCCATCGAGAGGTAATTTTGTCCAAAATTACCTCAGATTTGAAGAAAAGTGTCATTTGACTCGAAAAGCACTTATCTTGTTAGCACAACTCAAAAAGTGACCTAGAGTGTAATCAACTCAACATTGAATGTCTTGGAAGCATTATAAATATGGACCTAAAGTGGTTTTAAATGTTATTCACACAACTAATGGAGAAGACTCTAAGACGAGTATTTGCCTCGATCGTTTTCTCTTTAAAGTTCTTTACACGATTCGCAATTATGTTAATGTATGAAATCATATATTGCAATGATGATTGTTTGGAAACACAGACAAGGTACTAAAAAGCAACTGACCCTTCATTAATTTGATCCCACACCTTCACAAATGTGTACATAGAAAATAGTGATACAAACATAGACACTCCCTAATTTGAGGTTTCCAATTTCTGAAACGAAAAGATCATATTGTGGATGGGAACAGAGATGGTTCCCTAGTTGACCTGTGAAAGAGGCGACCGTGTTAGCTGCTGCGGTTTCGATTCCTTGGTCACAAAGGATTCATAAGAGTTGTTTTCACGAAACTCTTCAAGCAATGTCTCCATTGGCATGGCTCGTAGTGATTCAATAGTGGCTTTGGTTGGGATCTCTGGCTCAATCTTCAATGGAGTAGTCCCTGTCGGCTCATACTCCTGCGGTTCAACAATTGAAAGAGCTTGGCGATTAAACACTCTTTTAAAGGTGAAGAGAGTAATGTTATTGAGGAAACAGACAACTTACCATATATCTTTGTTGAAAAGTTTCTTGAGCTTTATCCTCAATGCATCTGGCTTGGCAACAATGATCCTCTTGGAAACTTTCAAGAGTTTTCTCATGTGTCTTGACATTTTCCAAGATCTGTGATACACAAACTTTCTCATCCTCTGACATGCCTGAGAGATTACAAGAAAGAACTCTTTTCAGACCTGAGAGATGTCTTTTAATCAGAAGAACAGTCATGGGGGAAGAAATAAAACTCACGATCGATTTGCTCAATTATCTCCTCGCTCTTCTTGGCTACTTCTTTCTCAGCTACAGTCCTTGCTGAATCTACTTCAGCATCATGCTGCTCATTATTATCACAAGCAGACCTAAAACAAAACAGTTTTATATTAAAGTCTATATATGGTAAAGTAGATGAGTTATATTTTGTAGAGAACTTAAACCACTTACCTAACGAGTGAAGAGACGTCTGCGACTTGCTTACTGTTCATCTCCTTTAAAGATTCATGAGTTATCTTGCAGTGCTTGAAAGCTGAATCTGCATGACTCACACTACGTTGCATAGAAGATGAAAGAGAGGTTAAAGTACATAACTAAAAGAACTGTGTAAACTCAATGGAATTGCAAGAACCATAATCTTACGATTGTTGAAGCAGTACTTCCATTCGACAATGTTTGGCAGCCGTGAAACCAGCGCCTTCGCTAGCGTCATTCTCAGCTTGCTTCGAAAATGTCTCCCATTTTCTTTTTGCGTCGTTAGCTAGATTATTTACAGCAGAGACGTGTTCATCCAAGAAAGTTTTGTTGGTAGAGATGGCATCTTTGAAGCTATGGAGTCTTGAATCCACCTGCCATGCAAAACAATACAGTTTTCATGTATCGTGAAGTCGAATACAGAAACAAGCAAATGAAGGAAGAAGCTACAAACCAATTCGTGTTGGCGACGAATGTGGCTTGAGACTAAACTAGTTAAATCCGCTATAAGTTTCTCTGTATCAGATTTTGACTGAGCCTGCACAACACAAGCCAGTTATAAACGGGCTCAAGCAAAAATGTTCAGCTTGAAACTTGCAGTGATGTATCGTTACCTCGTAAGTTTTCTGAAAATCGATAATGCTGTTTATCTGATTATCGTTTGCTTCTGCGGCATGATTCTCAGCATTTTTAGACTCTTCCAAAAGCTTCTGGAAGAATGTACTTGTATATTCAGACATCTTCTGTGTTTGCTCCATCGTTGTGTGGAACCTCTGCATATAAGTGCGAATAAAAGCCATAACAATCAGTCAACAGCTTTTGTAGATCTCCAAGGCCAATATTATGTATGAGCTACAAAATGTTATATCTTAGTGAACCAACCTGTCTCAGTTCCCTGGCAAAGAGAGCCATTTCACCCTGGTGGGACGAAAGAGCACTCTGAAGTTCATCAAACAGTGACGACGTTGTCCCATCCCCTGAAGCAAGAAACTGACATCCACAAGACAACTACGTTTACAACACATCAAGAAATCACTAAAAGAAAAAGAAAGAAGTTAACAAAGGCGTACCTCATCAATGGAAGATGCACTTGAAGTCATCAATGCTGAAACATCCTCGAGACAAGCATTCGAGTTTGCCTTGTGCAAGCGGACTACATTCTGCACTGCCTCCAGATGAGAACTATATAAATCCCTTGAAGCTTGAACCTTCTTTTTCATTTCTAGAATGGCCTGGATAAACAAATTTGCACATAGCCTTACAACATTAGACAACATTAAGGCAAGATTCTACTCACTGATTGTTATCAAACCAAAAGAACAAAACGGCTTAATACCTTGTTGTGCGCCTCTAGACGAGATTGGGACAGTTTGTTAACACCCTGAAGGTGTACATTTTGCTGGGACAGACATGAAGCGACCATATTAAACAGATTGGAGATATGTTCAGAAAGATCTACTTGATAATTGTCGACCACTTTTCTGTTATCTGCACAGAGCTTGACCTCTCTTCCTACACAGCAGCAAATCGAGATCACATATTTACACTCCTTATTATATTGCTGATAAAAAAGTACAGTAAAATAGAATCTACACATACCAATTTTTTGGTGTAACGAAGCATTGTCTTTAGTAGCTTTCTCTAAGTTGGATTGTAACATGCAAGCTTGTTGAACCAGAACGTTTTCTGAAAAATTTTCGGAGACGTGTTAGGGACAACATTTCAAGCACTTAATTTAAAGCTAGTTTTAGAAATCTACCAGATTTTTTCTGCTCTGAAATGATGAAATCTTTCTCCTTCATAGCATATTGAGATTTCTTCAGTTCCTCGTTTGTGGAAGCAAGCGTTTTGCTTGTTTGGCTCAAGTTTTTCTAGAAGGCACAATTGAAGTCTGAGAGCATATTGAATATAGTCATAAAGCACGAGAGGCCATAAGAAGGAAGAAACCGAAATACCTCGGTGATATCAAGCCTGGTAGTCAAATCAGAACACTCCTTCACTTGACCGACATACTTTTCTTGCAACTCCTCAAGTTGCTGGTAAGAAACATATGTAAATAACAGAGTTCTGTGTCATTTCTGACACTAAGATAAATAATAACTATGTTTTGATATATTAAGTAAGAAGAAACCAACTTTTTGATAATTCTCTATCTGGCTACCCATCTGTTCAATCTGTTCAGCCATTGCCTACAAACAGAGCAAAAAAAGGATTATATTAGTGGACTATTAAGAAGGCAGAGAGGTTACCATGTTGGTCAAATGAACATTGTATTTCCTCGACCAATGAAAAAACTTGAGGAACAATTTGTGCTCAGAATACTCGATACCTTTTTTTCGCTCTCCTCTTGATAGTATCTCTCTTTTGGAATATAAACACCATTTTTCTCCCGAGAAGCATATACCTCTAAAGAGGCAATCAAAGAAAATGTATGAGTAATAATCGAGCAGCGGAATCAGAGCAGTTGAAGTTAAGTGAAAGTGCCTCTTACCCGCCTTCAGTCGTTCTATTTCACCATAAAGGTCCTTTATCAAAGTAGATTTCATCATTTTCTGGTTAACCTGCCAAAAAGATGCACAAAGAGTATTAACTTTTCAAAGGTTGACCTGATAGAAACAACAAAAGGGAAATAAGAGCCTAAGAATTTATGATTGAGTAAAAGAATCATGATTAAAAGACAATACCTCTGGCTTGTTTCTAATATTCTTTGCCCTGTGTGCATAATCTAGAGTACTTAAAGTTTCCTCGAGACAATGAACAGCAGGTGAGACTGTTGCTATGATACATGTCTTTGTTCTTCCACCAAGTGAATCACGTAGTAAACGAGTGAGCTTACTATCCCTATATTTCATTGCAATAAACAATGATAAGATCCAGCATAACTTGAAACACTGCTTTGCGATCACTAACGTAAAGGGGAACAAAAAATAAAAGAAGTTAAACCTGTAAGGAACATGTCCAAGATGTTCAACCAAAGCACTGATTACTCGCCCTAATGTAAGAAGACTTTTGTTTATTTCACCAGCTTCCCGAGCCCGGCCCTAAATACAGAAACGCTATTGAGTAAATCTGACATGACCAAACCTGAAATCTAGAAACTGAGCAGAAAAACACTCCAAACTTGATTGAACAGTGAGAGACTACTTACATCCCTAGCACCAGAACGTGATATATTTTCTGATCCTGCCAAGTCAACCAAGTTCAACTTGCCACACTTGATTAGTTCTTCACCTTCTGGAGTAGCTTCTTTGATGTGTATTGTTATCGAGAAGAGAGAATGTGACCGACTGCAAGTGAAGAATTCCATTATGTAGGAAGAGAACCTGGTCACTAATGTGCAACGAAAAAGCATCAAATGCATTATTACCTTGATTGTTTATTCAAGAATGTTTCAGCAGTCCGCCGTTTAGCAGAACCTCTCTCGAGCAAAGTGAATATTTCGTTAGCACTCGTGACGATTTCTTCTTCCAATCCTCTAACAAGAACACCACCTTTGCCATCCTCCATTAAAGGTAAGGGCTTCTTCTGTTTATCTTCAGAAATAACTCTAGATATATCTTCAGGAGCTAGCAAATCGGTAATCTCTTCATTGTAGAGTTCCAAAAACGTGACTTTAACACTGTACTCAGCTTGCTGGCCCTCAAGAGTATCAAAGATTTGTTTCACAGCTCTAGGTATAACACCTGCTTCTGCCGGAAGATCTCCAGTTGGCCCGCTCTGTCTCAGAGTTAAAAAGCTTAGATTACGAAACATCCATCACTAGTAAAAAACCTTTTAAAAAAACAAACACATTCCACCAAAATACAGACCTTTGACCTTCTACATTCTCCTTCCATTGTATAAGTTTTCCCTGTACCAGTCTGGCCATAAGCAAATATTGTACAATTAAAACCTTCAAGTACTTCATTTACAATCGGAACAACGGCTTGATCATACAAATCCTTCTGTTTAGCTGAAGGTCCAAACACCTGTGCTCAACATATGAACACACTATCAAATAATACTGTACTTCTACTTTACATAATTAGCATCTTTCTCTATACTACAAAGTGCTTAAGAGTCCCCTGGAAATTGAAAAGCCCACCTTATCGAAAGTGAAAACCCTATCAATATGCTTCCCAGCGATGTTTTGGGAGACGGCGACTTCTCGTTGCAGATCATTACAAGTGAGAACCTGAGGAGCATTGTTTCTCAATTCATCATCACTAAATGGCCTGCCCATAAATTCAAAAAACCCCAAAAAAGTATTAAGAATTGATGCAGTTGAGAAGCCATGACCTATAATCAGTTTTTAAACGTAAACATTGGGATGAATCAAAAATTGGGATTAGACCCAGAAAACGAAATCGAAACCTAAATTTGATATGAGAATTGCTTGAAGGTACCTGCATCGAAGGAGGACTTGAACATTAACACCTTTCTCTTTGTCGTGGCGGCCGGACATCTTCAAACGGCGGACGGACGGCGAATCTAAAGAGGACTAATTTCAAAACCCAATAACTTCTCCTCAGCAAGATCCAAAACTTTTTTTTGATAATTTGAAATTTTCTCTCTCTCTCTTCTCCTACTTCCACCGGTGACGGAATCTGAGTAGACAGAGCGGGATGGGTGTGAGATTTGAATTATTTGAAGAGGCGCTTCTCTCTTTTTTTACATAAAAATTTAGTCGATTTTACTAGATTACCCTTGGCTTCTTACATGCCGATGATGACGTGGCCGTTTAAAACAACAAGGTCCATAATTTAAGTATCAGCCCATTAAGGACCCAAATAGTCAACTAAAAAATTGGTAACTAACTGACTTGTAATTTATAGTACTAAACTAGTATTAGCTAAAAATTTGGTAACTAACTGAAGTAGGGTTTCACATATAATCCGAAACTCGAAAATCGAACCGGAATCGTCTCAAAAATAAAGGTTCGGTTCGACTTCGGATTTGAGAAATTACCCCATCGGTTCTTAAGCATTTGTGGTTCGGGTCGGGTTGAAACTCGGAACCCATGAGGTACCCGATTCTTAAACTCACCAGTCGAGTCAGAAAAAAATGATTAAACTTCATGTTTTCGTTTAATTATTTTGTTATTTTTTTCAAACTACTAAAAAAGAACCGATCCTCCTTGTGTTTAGGAAATTATCTTCTCCACTTTTTTGTGCTTCCATTTGTAATAGGAGCTAAGACTCCTTCTCTGTTTCAATTCTCAATTTAACATAAATGAAAAAACCAAAATAGACAATCTCAATTGTCAACAAAAGTCGCATATCTTCTTAGTCTCTATGTTCTTCTCTCACTGTTTCCTCTTCTCTCGTCTCTTCTTGTCTTGACCCTTTTCTTCTTTTCAATCTATTCTCATCTCTTCTCGTCTTTTCTCGTTCCCTGCTTGAATAATTTATTTTCAAAGCATGATTAAGTTCTTCATGCATCTGTGTATTTGTATAAGATCAAAATACACATACATAATAAATCAAACAGTGTAATCACTAAAAAAGAGAGATCAAATTTGAGTACTTTGACATCTATATAATATCTTCAACTAAAATATATTAGAGATTTTTATCTTCTGTTGTTTTCTTAAAGATTCATAGGGGAACGTGAATATTATCCAATAACATCTTCTTTATTTCAAGCAAGGAGGATCACATATACAGTTATTTATAAATGAAGGTGAAAACGCTTTCAAAAATAATACGGGTAGAGAAAAAATAAGCATTTGTGGCATCGTTGTTAACTGTTTATTTTGAAAATATTTCCATAGGTACCATTTAATTGAAATTTTAAAGATCTTTTAGTTGAATATTAAGAGGAACTTTAATGTTTGTTCAAACACTGCTCTTTATGCGGTCTTATGGCGCATGAGAAACAGTGGTGTAACCAGCAAGGAGGAGGTAGGAAGGAGCAAAGTGGGAGGGTCAATGTGTTCTCGAGGCTGCAGCTTACTACGACTCAGGCGGCTCTCGGAGGTGAGGTGGATGGCGAGAAGGCAACACAGCTTTTGGGTCCTGTTGCTAGAGGGGTTAAGCGTGGCTTGGAGGTGCGTGACGGTAGGCACAACCATCGGGACAGTAGCAGAGGCTCCCAATGGGATCAGGGGCATGGGTTGGTGTCTCATCACTCCCAAGCTTCTAGCTCTTTAGCTGGCCGACAGGTGAGAGTGACTGGGAGTGAAAAGGACCGTCGTTTCCGTGAACTCAAAATTTCACAGCCTGTTAGACGTCAAGAGCAGGCTAGTGCTAGTTGGCGATATGTGAAAACAGGGCGAATTCTCAACACAAGTTCGAATCGTCATGGCCTTAGCCATGAGAGGCAGAGGCTGGACAGTGGGTCTCGTGAGCAGAGCAGGAGGTCTAATGACCAGTATTCTCGAAAGGGGTCAGCTAGTGATTACCGTTATGAGCAGCGATGGGAGCGAGATCATACTGAGAGGAGTCGTTTGAAGTCTGATCTGCTTCCTGTGAAGAGCTATGCTCGTGATCATCGTCATGAGCAGCACCGGGGTCGTGATTCCAACGCGAAGAAGCTGCTGGTTTCTGCACAGTGTCCTGAGGAGAGGTCTGCCGCTTGGAGGGAACTTGGTCATGACAGGAACTTGAATCGAAACCTAAAGGATAAGGAGATCATGACTAGTTCTAACCAGAAAGGAAGCAAGGAGGTGATTCATGTTTTGGCTACTGATCATAGATATTCAGAGGCTGTTGACAAACAGAGGCTGCGGGAGAAGCGTACTTCTCCTAAAATGGATAAGGGCAAAGGCTTGGTGGTGGTCTCGGACTCGGATCTCATGGTTGATGATGATGACCTTCTTGGACAAGATTGGGAGTGGGAGAAGGCGGGGGAACGTGACAGTGTGGTGGTACAAGCTGTTGCTCGATCACAGGTCACGACTCCGGGAGAGGCGGGTGTGTCCGTTGGGAAGAGTAGAGAGGTGCGAGCGGATGAGCATGTTACAAAGCGGGTGAAGAGGGACCATTCTGTTGGTAGGTCTGTCTCCTCCAAGCTTTCTGTTTATGCGATCTCGGGGAAGAAAGAAAGAATTTTACGATTAGGCTCTCCTCGGAAAAAAACCTTCTGCTGAGATGGAGAAGAAAAGTACGGATATGGAGCCATATGCTCATCAAAGTACTTTCCCTTCAAGTAGAGGCCTGGCAATTAAGGGAGCTAGTGGTTCTAGACGGCTCGGTAAAAGTGAAAAGGATGGTTTGGTGGGGTCCCAGAACCCACCCAATGGGAAATGATGAGAGTGCTGAGTTGGAACTGTCGAGGGATTGGGAATGATCTCACAGTTCGACGCCTAGAGGAGATACATAAAAAGTATCATCCTGGTTTTCTATTCATATCGGAAACGAAGAATAAAAGGGAGGTGCTACTTGCTCAGCGAGGAAGTTAGGATACGACCATCTTGAAACCGTCGAGCCCATTGGCTCGAGTGGTGGTTTAGCTTTATTTTTTATGAATAATTTTGATGTAGTTTTTTTATATTCGGACAACCGTATGTTGGACGTTGAAGTTAGTTTTGCTGGTAATAAAGTTTTTATGACTTTTGTTTACGGAGACCCTGTCCAAGATCGACGACAATTAGTATGGGATAAACTGGCTAATATTTCACTGGACCAAGATGGGCCCTGGCTCATGATTGGCGATTTTAATGAAATGATTAGTAATGATGAGAAACAAGGGGGACGAATTCGACTCGAGTCTTCTTTTCTTCCGTTTCGTCAGATGATTCAAGACTATGGGATGCAGGAGTTTCCTTTTACGGGGAACCATATGTCCTGGGTGGAAAACAGAGGAAGTAATCGTACACGTGTGCGATGCCGCCTAGACCGAGCTCTAGGCAATGCAGATTGGAAGGATCGGTTTTCTCATTCTAATGTCCAGTACCTTCGGATGTGGGGATCAGATCATCGACCGGTCCTTGCGAATATCCTAGCGCGGCCTATGAAATCTCGAAAAGCCTTTCGTTTTGATAAGCGGCTAATCAGGAAGGAGGGGTTTGATGAGGTTATTAAGGATAAATGGGAGGTGATGCACCTGGGGATGGATATTCGAGACAAGATTAGTGCGTGTCGGAAAGCCATTATTTCCTGGAGTAAGAATGATCGGTTGGATGCAGAGTATGACATTGAGGAGCTAAAACAAAAGGTCGATACTCTTCATATGATGGATGGTGCTACTACCGAGGAAATTGAGGTAGCTACGACAGCGCTTCATGACGCCCTAAAGAGTGAGGAGATGTTCTGGCAGCAAAAGAGTAGAGCGTTATGGCTTAAGGAGGGCGACCGTAATACGAGTTATTTCCACGCGGTGACAAAGCAACGCCGTACGCGTAATAAGATCGTCCGTCTTCGGAGCGAGGATGGGGGGATGATTGAGCAGGAGGAAGGAATTGTGGCCATTGCCACAAGGTATTTTCGCGATCTATTTCAGACGGCTGGTGATCTGGATATTGAGGAGGTTTTGGGCGTTGTCCCAAATAAGATCACTGCGGCAATGAATGCGGAGCTAACGCGTCCGGTGTCAGAGGAGGAAGTCCGCAAAGCTTTGTTTGCCATGCATCCGGAAAAAGCTCCGGGTTCGGATGGGATGACTGCGCTGTTTTATCAACACTTTTGGGACACGGTCAAACCCGACGTGATCCTTATGGTCACTAGGTTCCTAACAGAGGGCGCCGTTGTGCCTGGTATGAATGAGACAAACATTTGCCTCATACCAAAGACGGAGACTCCTGTGGAGATGAAGGAGTTTCGTCCTATAAGTCTGTGTAATGTCGCCTATAAGATCGTGTCTAAATTGTTGTGCCAAAGACTTAAGCGAGTTTTACCGCACATCATTTCGGAGACCCAGTCGGCCTTTGTCGCTGGGCGGTTGATTACCGATAACATTTTGGTGGCTCAAGAGATGTTCCATGGTCTCCGGACGAATCCTGCAGGGCAGCAGAAGTGTATGGCCATCAAATCTGATATGAGTAAAGCCTATGATCGTGTGGAATGGGATTTTGTGGAGGCTGTGATGCGGAAGATGGGGTTTGCGGAACAGTGGATATGATTGATTATGAGTTGTGTTAGATCGGTCTCTTACCGGGTTTTGATCAATGGCCAGCCACGAGGTCATATTACGCCGGCGCGTGGATTGCNCTTTTATCTTCATAATGTGTACGGAAGTGCTCATTGGCCTTCTAAAAGAGGCGGAGTGGATGGGACGCTTAACCGGAATGCGAGTAGCGCGAGCTAGTCCCCCAGTATCCCACCTTCTGTTTGCAGACGACAGCCTCTTTTTTTGTAAGGCGGAGCCCCAGGAATGTTTGGAGATAATGAGGATTCTAGAGATG
>OVAN01011689.1:0-14444 GCA_900406275.1 Anastatica hierochuntica | reverse complement strand
TTGAGCTGAGCTCCAATCCAGCTTCTAGCACCAGCTGTGCTGCATCACCATATATCAAAAGAAGAACTCCACAAGCTGATTCTCAAAACAAAGGAGATGTTGGAAATGAGAAGATGAAAGGAGTGATCAAAAGTACGGAAGAAAAAAGAAAGTTACAAGGTGATGAAGATGTCTCACAGAATTCTGCAAAGCGCAGGTCATCAAAGGCGATCTCAATTGAGGATTGCCCTAATCCAAATGAGCATATTTAGCTGGAATTGCCAAGGCGTGGGGAGGCTCCAAGACTTGGTGATTCCAAGACTCAAGGAGATATGTTCAAAATATTTCCCTGAGGTTATATTTCTAATGAAGACTAAAAAATTGTAAAAATATAATGGTAGATCTTAAGGTGTGGCTTGGTTATGATCATCTTTTTACCATAGAGCCAGTAGGTAGAAGCGAAGAGTTAGCTCTTTTTTGGAAAGACTCTGTTTAAGTCTCTTTTAACTATGTAGACAAAAATCTTTTGGGTTATCAGATGCAGTTTGGTTCCTTTTCTTTCTTTGTCTCTTATATATATGGTGATCTAGTTGTAGCTAACAGAGCAATTATATGGGAAAGAATTAGTAGATTTGGTGTTCAAAGAACATATTGTTGGTGCCTCTTGGGAGATTTTAACGATATCCTTCATCTCGATGAAAAGATTGGTGGTACAAAGAGAAGCATCATATCTTGTCAAAGTTTTGTGGAAATGATTAAAGCTTGTAGTCTAACAGAATTGCCAAGTCATGGCAATAGTTTCACATTGGGAGGAATGAGGTATGATCAGTGGATACAATGCAAGCTAGATAGAGTTTTTGGCAACAAAGAATGGTTCAAGGTATTCCCTGCTTCCAATCAATTTTTTTTTATAAAAGGGGGTCTGATCACAGACCAATTCTGCTAAGTCTGGTTGCTTCCAAGAACAGGTAAAAAGGTTGTTTTAGATTCGATAAAAGATTTTTGTTGAAACTTGAGACTAAAGATTTGATAAAGAAAGCCTGGCAATCTCAAAACAACTGGAATTTTGCGTCGGTTAATAAGAAAATGAGAGTCTGCAGGAAGAAGTTGAGTTGGGGGAAGAAGAAAAGCTCTTTAAACTCTGAGAGACATATCAGAGTAATCCAAACAGAGTTTGAAGCTGAGCAATCTGATTTAAACCCTTCAACTAGAAAGATTTAAGAGCTACAAAAGAAACTGATATGTGCCAAGAAAGAAGAAGAGATGTTTTGGTCTCAAAAAAGCAGAGAATCTTGGCTTAAAGAAGGAGATATATACACCAAGTTTTTGCACTTTTCTATGAAAAATAATCGATCCAAGAAGTAGATCATGAAGCTAAAGGACATCAATGGAAACGTTCAAAGAGGAGAAGCAGCTAAAGGAGAAGTGGCAGCATCTTATTTCATAGAACTATTTAAATCCTCCAAACCTTAGAATTTCTCATATTTTTTTGATGGTTTCCCCAAAAAAGTTTCACATCTGATGAGTGATGAGTTAATAAAACAGGTAACATCATAGGAGATACAAGAAGTTGTTTTCTTAATCAAAGCCTCGAGTGCACTTGGAGCCGATGGAATGACTAGTCTATTCTTTCACCATTATTGGGAGCCAATCAAAGAAAAGGTAACCTCGGAAGTTCTATCTTTTTCTCATAAAGTTTTTTTCTCAAAAGAGTGGAACTTCACACAATTGTATCTCTTGCCTAAAGTACTGGATCTTGAGCAAATATCTAATTTGAGGTCTATCAGTCTCTGTTATGTGCTATATAAGATTGTCTCAAAAATCCTAGTGAAAAGACTTGAGCCATTTTTAACTGAGTTAATATCGGATACTCAAACGGCTTTTGTATCAGACAGGTTGATATTATATAATATCACCATTGCGCACGAGTTAGTTCATGGATTTAGATCTTACAGCCTTATTTCAAAAGAATATATGGTGGTCAAGTTAGATATGTCAAAGGAATACGATAGGGTAGATTGGAATTACTTGAGACAATTTCTTTATGCCTTAGGTTTTCATGAAAGGTGGATCGCTTTGGTGATGTATTTTGTGGAATCAGTAACCTTCTATGTCTTGATAAATGACAAACAACATTGGTTAATCACTCCAGAGAGAGGGCTTAGACAAGAAGACCCGTTATCCCCCCCCCTTTTTTTTTTACTCTGCATAGAAAGCCTCATCAATTTTTTGAACAGAGCAGAAAGGTTTGAAGTCATAAAGGGGGTTAAATTCTCAGAAAATGGGCCAGCTATTAACTATCTATTGTTTGCAGACGACAACTTGTTTGTATGAAAAGCAGAACAAAATCAATGCCAAGATTTAAAATTCATTTTAAAGTCATATGGTGAAGCTACAAAGCAAGTCATCAACTTTGCAGAAATATTTTATTACTTTTAGAAATCTTTTATTACTTTTAGGAAGAATGTTAAAGAAGAGGTGAAGAACAATCTGAAGGATCTTATGCATTGAAAATGAAAGCGGGGCTGGCAAATGCTTAGGGTTGCCTGTGTGTTTGAATGATTCAAAAAGAGAGATGCTAACCTTTATCCATGAGCGTTTGAAGTCTAAATTTTCAGGTTGATTTGCAAAAAAATCTATCTCAAGGTAGAAAGGAAATCATGTTAAAGGCAGTGGTTATGGCTATGCCTGTATATGCAATGTTAGTCTTTAAGCTGCCTATTTAGACCTGTAAATCTCTTACGAGTGTCATGGGAGATTTCTGGTGGAACTCCTTAGATCATAAGAAGAAGATTCATTGCATCAGTTGGGAAAAAATGTGTTTATCCAAACAGGACATGGGTCTTAAGTTCAAAGATATTGAATATTTCAACAAAGTTCTTTTAGCCAAGCAAGCTTGGAGGATGATATAATTCCCATCAAGTATTTGTTCTCGATTTTGGAAGAAAAGATATTTCACATACTTTGACTTAATCTCTTCTGGATTGAGAACTTAGTCTTCCTATGCATGGAAAAGTGTAATTGCAGGAAAAGAACTACTCATGCAAGGAATGAGATTGATGGTAGGAGATGGTAGAACATTAAATATATGGACTGATTCATGGATCTTTGATGATGCCATGAGACCTCTTATCCCTTCAAATGTATTTATGGATCCAAACCTGAAAGTGAATTATCTCATCGACTTTGAAAGAAAAGTCTGGAATACAAATATGATGCATAATCTATTGGTGCCGCAAGACTGCTTGCAAATCACCTCATCTAGACTAGTTGTTGTTTGTGAAGACTTTTGGGTTTGGAATCACTCAAAGTCAGGAGTTTATGACGTCAAATCTGGTTATTGGTTAGCTCATAGATTAGCAAAAGAACATCTTATCCATGAAGCAACATTGCAGCCTTCGCTAAACGGGATTCGGGATAAGAACTTTTTTTTGTGTTATTGTGCCTAAGATTAAAACTTTCTTATGGAAAGTTACTCATGGACCCATTGTTGTCGCAAAGAACTTAAATAAGAGAGGAGTCAAAGTATAGTCTAGTTGTTCTATATGCGGTGAAGATGAAGATTCTACTAACCATGTTCTGTTTTCGTGCACCATTGCGAGGCAAGTCTGGGCCCTCTCAGGCATTCCCCTGCCTGAACATGGCTTTAATTCAAACTTTGTCTTTGTTAACTTATATTCCATACTGGATTTTGTGAAGAATCTGAATTATGGACTGCAACACAAGAAGAAGTCCACCCTTGATTCTATGGACACTTTGGAAAAATAGAAACAAGTGTCTCATAGAATGGAAAACTTTCTCAGCAATGGAAATTGTTGTTAAAGTGAAAAATGATGTTGAAGAATGGTTTATGGCTCAACAGATTAATAGAGATCACTCTCAAACCCTCTCTATTGTTGCAGCTACTAAACCGGCTATATGGAAACCTCCAAAGCCCCCTTGGTTAAAGTGTAATGTGGGAGTGTCCTAGTCTAAGAAGAAACACTTGGTTGGTGCTTCTTGGATCCTAAGAGACAGTGATGGATCCTCTGTTCTTCATAGCAGGTGTTGTTTTATTAATATTCATTCCGCAGAGGAGGTGTACTACCAATGTTTGAGGTGTGCTATGGAGAGTATGCACAATCATAGAATCATTTTCGCAGTTGAAGGAGTAGACTTAATCAAAGGTCTAAAGCATCCCAAAGCGTGTCCATCCTTTGCTATATATACTTCTGAACTAACGATAGTTTTGCAGTCTTTTGATCATTGGAAGCTGGTATCAGAATGCATGTCTCAAAATAGAGGTGCTTTTCTCATTGTCCATAGTGTCACTAAAGACGATCGAAGACAATCCTATGTGGCTCATGGTCATCCAGTGTGGCTAGATGATTTGTTTGCCAGTGAGAAGAGATTGGCCTTTATCTCTGAGTCTGTAACTGGAGACCATCATTTGTGACGTTATTTTTTTATTGGTGGTGGTCTTAAAATTAGTACTGACTGTAAATTTTTGTTCATCAGTTCTTTTGGATTATCTAATGGAATTTGGCTCTTGTAAGTGCAAAACTCGTTAATTTATAGAGGGAAAAAAAAACAAAGAAATTCAACTAAATCACTTTATAGTCACTTAAAATCCATTACTTAAAGGTTTTCTAATAGTAGTGGATTCAAATATACATTTTAAAACTATTATTCCAATAACAGTGAATTTTAAAATCTTTTCTTGAATTCTGTTTGAATAACATGAGATTTAACTTCAAAATATTGATTGAGTATATCCCCTAAATGTAACTTTTGGATTGAGTAAAGACTACTATAATTCTATCGTCAATGGATTAAATCAGATATCAAGTGTTGTTTATTTTTGAACTATCCATGTCCCCTTCTTTTAGAGCGTCTGCATTGTATTATACATTTTATAAATTTCGAAATTGAGTAATTTTCTTATTCTGTTTCTAACTTTGAATGGAGTATTGATTTATGGAGTAATCGTGAAAATGAAGTAAGAAAGTTAGAGAAAACTCCACCACTATCTTATAGTTACTTTTAGAAAATAAAATTGAGCCAGAGATATCCTTACGTAAAGAAGTGGGCAAAAAAACCGAACTCGAAATACCGGAAAGGTTCAAAGTAACTATCGTTTCTTGACCCAGACCCAAATATCTAATCCGATCATATTTTCATGCTAATTTTAGATATTAAAACATACATTATTCAAATTTATATGTCGTATAATTAATGATTTGAATTTTAAGAATTTTTCGATACATTTGAATTCTTTAACTTTTCCATTATTTAAACACACATATCCAAATCGAAATTTATAAGTATCCAGATGAAACCTAAACATCTAACTCTGAAAAGTCAAAATCCGAACGTCCACCCATACGATAAAGTCATTTCAATTATTTGAAAAAAGAACTACAAAGATTGGATATAAATTCTCGCTCAATGAACTTTTCATATGACCCATGATACCATTTTTTGTCAAAAATTCAATGAACAATTATTCTGTTCATATGACCAAAAAACAGAAGAAAAAAAAAATGATCAATCTTGCCAAGGATCACTCTCTGCCCTAACTTCAGATGGTTCAATTACTTCTGCTTCTCCATTTTTGTCACCTCCTTCTTCCCCAGTTGAGCTTTCTTTTTCCGCAGCAGCATCTCCTTCAACTCGGCCCCATCTTCCTCCAACCGCCATTGCCATCATCTCATATATCTTGTTCCCGAGCTCAGCCGGGCTATCAGGCTGCTCAACAAACACATAAAAAAGTGAGTAAACAAGCAGCCAATTGAGATTATTATCACTGAGATTCAAGAAAGCTAAGAGCTTTTTGTATTTCTTACAGTGAATCCACTTGAGATTATAGCAGTGTCATATAACAGATCAACCACTCTTGTTGCTTCACTGCTCTCTGGTGCATTCTTACACGCAGCCTACACCCAAAAGTTACAAAAATTAAAAGGCTTTTCTTTTAGTGATCTCCGAGACAGAGAGAATATAGCAAACACTTACATTCAAGTCTTTGATAATGGGATGATCTGGATTGATCTCTAGTATTCTTCTTCCTCGCATGAACTCTAAGCTTGAAGTGTCTCCAAGAGCTTGTGCTTTCATTAGCCTTTTCACCATAGAAAAACCACAATTAAGTTATGATGATGCCGATTTCGGGTTTTATAAAGCCTCTGCTAAAGTACTAACCTTTCCATATTAGCCGACCACCCGAATTTGCCTGAAACAAGCACACAAGGAGAAGAGCTCAAACGATTTGAGACTTGGACTTTGGCAACTTTGTCGCCGAGCTGCTGCTTTATCCAATCACAGAGAAGATTAAACTCTTGTTTAGCTTCCCTTTCCTTTACTTCATCCTCATCTCCTGAAACAAAAATTGACAAACATTTGTTACAAACAAATAGTTGATAACTGTGCGGGATTGCCATATACAACACTTACCAAGTTCCAAATCTTCTTTGCTGATATCAACAAATTTCTTTTCTTTGTAGGTTTGTAAATTCTGAATAGCAACTTCATCGATCGGTTCAACCAAGTATAGAACCTATTATTCAAAAAAAACAAACATTGGTGAGAAAGCAAATCAAACCATAATCAAGTACCAAGACAATTTTTTTAAAGCATTTACCTCGATATCTTTTTGGATTAGTTTCTCCAAGAAAGGAGCAGACTTGGCACTTTTCAGACTATCGGTTGCGAGGTAATAGATCGCCTTTTGGTTCTCTCCCATATTCTCGATATATTCGTCCAAGCTTGTCAATTCCTCTTCATTCTTGGAAGAGTAGAACCGGAGCAACGGTGTAATACGCTTGTGGTTACCAGTGTCTTCAATACAACCCAATTTAAGGAATCTACCAAAGTTCTCCCAGAATTTCTTGTAATCCTGGAAACAATTGTACCACATGAATGAATATATCATGCCTTCAAACGGGATTAAGAGAAAACAAATTTGGTTAATGAGATACCGACCTCTTTGTTTTCACTTTCAGAGATTTCTTGTATCATGTCAAAGGTTTTCCTAATGAGCCTCTTTCTCATGATTCTCACCTGAATATTATCACAAGATATGTATTATTATGATGGTGCGATTCATTAAGAATTCGTATCAGTAACTGAACTACAACTTACGATTCTGCTTTCTTGGAGAATTTCACGTGAAACGTTAAGAGGAAGATCGTTCGAGTCCACAACACCCTTCACAAAGCTCAAGTATCTCGGGAACTGCAAACAGATAGTGAAAAATGGCAAAACAATGATAAAACCAGAGATAGTCTAAGATAATCAGAGAGACAACATGGTTCCACGGTTTAGAACGATTTCTACTATGTGAATATATAGACTCACCAGCTCTCCATCAAAGTCATCAGAGATAAAAACACGTTTCACATGGAGACGAATGTTCTTTGTTTTCGGGTTTGTAACATCCTCATTGTTAAGAGGACCCATCCCAGGGATGTATAGGATGCTCCTAAACTCAACCTCACCCTTTGAGAAACAAGAATTACAAACGATTAAGAATCCAACCAAAGGAATAATAAAGCTATATAAGCATATTAACTAAAAGTAAAAGCACCTCTGTTGTGAAGTGTGTGTGAGCAAGTGGATCCAAGAACTCATTGAAAGCCTTCTTGTAAAACTCATTGTACTCCTCCTTTGCCACTTCTTTCGAATTGCGCATCTATTTAGAGCCCAAATGATAATTAAGTGAAAATGTCAGAAAATCATAAACAACGAAGACACGTTAAAAGCTCTAAGCTCACCCATAACGGTTTTGTTTCATTGGCTAGTTCCCAGTCCCAGTACTTCTCAGTTTTAGTGGTCTTCTTCTTTTTCGGCTCACCCTATAAACAAGACAAGTAACAAAATCATATCAGTAAACAGGAGAAGCGAAGGTCAGTGTTTCGTTTCAGACAGCTTATGCAAACACAAATCTGTACCTCTTTTTCTTCTTCTCCTTCCTTAGCTGGTTCTTCCTCTTCAACCTGCCACGAGTTGCAAAATTTCAAACCACGTTTGTAATGTTAATACACTATTTGTAACAAATCGTAAAAACTTCATCCTCACCTCAACTGTTCTTGATTTCTCCTGCCATGTATAGATGGGGAACCCAACAAACTGAGAGTAATTCTTCACAAGGTTCTTGATTCTCGTAGGCTCCGCAAATTCGTATTTATCATCCTCCTAAAGCCAGGAATAAACGGTCAAACAAACCATAAGATATCTCAATATTCTGATGTGTCAAATGAAAAAAAAAAATGATTGAATACAGAAGTGTGCACACCCTTAGATACAAAGTTATTTGCGTTCCACGGCGTAGAATATTTTCAGGGTCGGTTTCTTCTCTGATCACATATGAGCTACTATCGGCCACCGATTCCCAAACAAATTGCTTGTCGGATTTGGGGCTTTTGGTGGACACAACAACCTGAAAGAAATGAAAATCATAAGTCCACTCCTCACTAGATACATATCAACCGTAAGACACGAAGAAACAAAGTCTTCAAGCTCTTCACCTTTTCAGCAACTAAGAAAGCAGAGTAAAACCCAACACCGAACTGTCCTATCAAACCGCTATCGGCACCAAGATCCTTGTTTTCCTGTACATATATACAGAGAGATTTTACATTAAGATTCATTTTCTTGCAACTAATGTCGCATCAAGATGACCGAAAGAAAAAACCTTTAAAGCCTTCAAGAACTTCGAAGTACCACTTTGAGCAATGGTTCCAAGGCAGTCAATAAGCTCTTCCTTTGTCATTCCGATACCAGTATCGCTGCATATTCACATCAATCTCTTTAAAAAATAATCGGTTTCGTTAATACTCAGACTAAAAAACAAAACTGAGAAGTCTCTCATACGTTATGGTGATTGTGCCATTATCAGGATCAGGTTTGATCCTAATCTCAAACTCTCCACCATCTCCAAGCAAAGTAGGCTCTGTTACACTCAAGAATCTCAGCTTATCCAAAGCATCACTTGCGTTACTGTAAATATACACAAAAACACACATTCAAAATCAGATTCTTTAACACAACAAAATCAAATTTTAAAAGTCTCACAAAGACTCATCACCTTACAAGCTCCCTGAGAAATACTTCCTTGTGACTGTATAAGCTATGAACAATCAAATCCAACAATCGGCTAACCTGCGATGAGAATTTTCAACAATCAAAGATTCACTTTCAACGTTTGAGACATGCCCAGAAAATTAAAGTTTGAAACTTTGAGCTAACCTCAGCTTGATACTCAAACTTCTCACCGGACCCTTCTTCTTCCTTCGTCTCTTTCTCGGCTACGGCGGCGTCGCACTTCACGGCGAAGTGATTACATCTCTTGTTATCGAGGTTCCAGCTACACGAAACGCCGTTTCTCAAACCGCAGCCGCGGCGGTTAGGTAGAAACGCGGTTCTCAGATGGGTGGAAGAAAGTGGAGGAAATGAAAGCGAAGGCAAAGGGGTATTCGTGTAGAGACTTCTACTCAAAGCAGGAGCCATTGTACAGTAGAGAGATTGAATCTCTATCTCCTCTCCTAAAAAACCCTAATAAAGGTTTAAGCTTTATAGAGAGCAGAGAGGTTTCTAGAGAGAAGACGCAATGAGAGTAATGTGTTTTTTGGGTTCCTGAGGTCTATAAATCGCCATTTCATCGAGCCGTAACGCATTATCCGTTTGATACACACGCGCCTCTTCCTATGGAAAATAAAAATAATAATAAACATTTTTCTTTTTACCTTCAAAAAATTTTTTTATTAAACCCAAATTTAAATCATCATTTAGTAAAATTTGGTTCAGAGATATTCGGACTTTGTTTTGAAAAGTTTAATACGTAAAGAATGTTATTTCAGATCGATTCAAATCCCCCGTATAATAAAAGAGGGTATACTCTACTAAAATTTGTTTTTTTTTTTTTGCACAAAAAGCTATTTTATTACTCAAATTTGAAGTGGTGTGGCAAGCTAAACCGGAATAGAACAACCAACAAACGAAAAAAATAGTAGAATGTAGTCTAGCTAGGCGAGCCACGAGGTCTGCTTTTGAATTCAAAACTTGTGGAATAAAAGATAACTTGAACAACGGGAAAGAAGTCTTCACACTCTCAAACTCCTGAAACTCCGTTGCAAATTCTGGCCAGTTAGTGGGATTCACAATCATATTAATAACATCTCGGCTATCAGTGTCAAACTCCTGAACCGTAGAATGAGCCACCATACTCTGCATCGCCCAGATCAAAGCTTCAATCTCTAAATGGAGAGACGACATCCTTCGAACCTGATTACGAGAACCCAACAGGGTATAGTCACCGGTGACACCAAATAAAACCATCCCAAACCACTATGAATATTGGACAGCTTCCAGGAGACATCCACTAAGCAAAAAATACGCAAACATAAGGTTTGCGTCTCTATACCCCGATTCTCTGCCTCCTGCGATCCAAAAATGCTCTGCGAGTCGTTGTCATAGGCTGCCTCCCACGCACGCCATTCAGAGATGGCATGACTAACAATGTCTGGAGCGTCTCTCGTAATTCCCTGGAAAAACTTCTCATTTCGTGCCTTCCAGATAAACCAAAAGATCCAGGAATAGGACACATGCTCTGCCATACCCTCACCATCCTGTCTCCAGAAAAGGTAAGCCATATTGCTATAGACGCTAGATGTCGAAAATTCCCCTGTTGTCAGCATGGAGGGGACCAAAGCCCAGACTTGAAGTACAAAACGACACTCGAAAAAAGTGTGAAAAATTGATTCCTCTAAAGCCCCCACAGCGCGGAAAAAGGTCCGCACAATTTATTCCTCGGCTTACCAAGTTATGAGTCACAGTCAAGTAAACGGACAAAATCTGCCACAAAAGATGACGGATCTTATGCGGAGCATCAATCTTCCACACATAACTCTTCAAGGCATTGAGACATGGTTCAGCGTATTCCACATTCTCGGTGGTTAACTCCCGCGTAACCCGATAGCTAGATCGAACCGTATACTGACCGGATTTAGTAAATTTCCAGCATAAATCATCTTGATGAAATGTTTGCGCTATATGTAAACTCCTGATGAGAGGAATGTCTTCGGGCTCCATAAATTGTTCTAGCTTCTGTAGGTCCCATTGCCTAGAATTCTTATCGATAAAATCACTAGCAACCATCAACGGATGTGCCACAGGGACTCTCGCCCTCGCTGGTCTAGCAGGCCTCGTCGGGATCCAAGGATCCTCCCACACTCTAGTAGTAAGACCAGAGAAAATCTTCTTTCGAAGACCATGGAGAAGCAGAGGCTTGGATGCCAGAATGCTCCTCCATCCGTAAGAAGGACTGTGCGCGTCAGGGGCTCGTAACGGAGTAGAAAACTTATAGTATCGACCTATAAGAACCCTTGCCAAGAGCAAGTGTGGAAATCTAATGAGGCGCCATAACTATTTAGCCAAAAGAGCCAGATTAAATTCGTGGAGAGTACGAAACCCTAACCCCCCTTCCACCTTCGGGGCACATAGTTTATCCCAAGTCACCCACTGAATACCCCTACGAGGAGGATCAGAATTCCACCAGTACCTTGCTATCGCATTCGTTATTTGATCGCAAGTCTCGAGCAGCAGAAGGAAGCTGGACATGACCTACGTCGGTAAAGCTAACGCGACCACTTTCATCTCTAAAGTTAAATCTTTTTTAGGAATGAGAAAAATGTTTGTCTCATTTAAACCAGGCACAATGGTACCCTCTGTCAAGAATTTATTGACCGTAAGGATCACATCTTGCTTGACAGTATCCCAAAAGTGTTGATAAAAAAGAGCAGTCATCCCGTATGGGCCCATGGCTTCCTCAGGATGCATGGCAAACAACGCTTTCCTGATTTCTTATTCTGTCACTGGCTTGGTGAGCTCCTCGTTCATTGTTGCAGTGATCTTATTCGGAACAAAACCCAAAACCTCATCAATAGCTAATTGTCCAGAAGTCTAAAACAATTCGTGGAAATACCTTGTAACAATGGCTACAATTTCGTCCTCTCGTTCTACCAGATCCCCTTCCTCATTCTTGAGGCGTACAATCCTATTACGTTTCCTGCGCTATTTCATCGTTGCGTGAAAATAGCTCGTATTTCTATCTCCTTCGCGTAGGCAAAGAGCTCTTCTCTTTTTCCTCTAAAAACTCTCTTCCTCCTTCAAAGCATCATGAAGCTCTGTCGTAGCAGATGCAAGTTGCTTAGGAGTTGCAGTATTCGAAGCATGGAGGCTATCAACCCTATCTTTAAGCTCTTCTAGCCTATGCTCAGCAGCTATCTGGTCGTTCTTACTCCAGGAAACAATGGTTTTCCTGCACGCGTTAATCTTCGAGCGAATATCCATTCCCGGAGTCATCCCACCCCAACTATTTTTGATGACCTCTTCAAAACCTTCCTTTTTAAGTAGACGCTTGTCAAAACGAAAAGCCTTCCTCAACTGCAGCGTACTAGCAAGGATATTAGCTAGAATTGGTATGTGATATGAGCCCCACAACCTTAAGTACTGAACATTAGAATGTAGAAAGCTCTCATGCCAATCAGTATTACCTAGAGCTTGGTCTAGGCGACATCGCACATGAGTACGATTATTCCCTTTATTTCCCACCCAGGACATAGGATTCTCAGTGTAAGTAAATTCCATCATTCTGCTGTCTTGGATCATTTGACGAAAATGAAGAAAAGACGATTCAGGTCGAATTCTTCCACCTTGTTTTTCTGCGTTACTAGTTAATTCATTAAAATCTCCGATCATGAACCAAGGTCCATTACGGTTAAGCGAAATATTTTTTAATCTATACCAAACTAACTGACTTCGATCTTGGGTCGGATCACTGTAAACAAAAGTAATGAATACTTTAATACCATCAAAAGTCGCTTCGGCGTCCAACATATGGTTGTCCGAAAATAAAATAATAACATTAAAATCATTCATAATAAATAAAGCTAAGCCACCACTTAAGCCAATGGGCTCAACGGTCTCCAAATGATCATATCCCAGCTTCACTTGTTGATCAAGTAGTACCTCTCTTCTATTCTTTGTCTCCGACAGGAATACTAAACCAGGACGATACTTTTTGTGTATCTCCTCTAGGCGTCGAACTGTGAGGTCATTCCCAATCCCTCGACAGTTCCAAACTAAGATCCTCATTTAAGATTGGGTGGATTCCGGGACCCCACCAAACCTGTTTTTCAGAAAGATCACATCGCCCGTCATTCCTGCTACTTCTACTAGAGCGAAACAAACTACGAGAAATCTGGTCTTTTTAGAGCTCGAACCCGCAATGGCGTAGTCTTTTTTCCTAGGAGATCCCCGACGGAGGATCCGTTTTTTTTACCATGAACTGATAGGAGAACTTTACTTTGATGAGGCCTACCCAGAGAAGGATTCCTTTTATGCTTTTTTCTGCGCATTCTCCTCTCGTTTCTTGTCAACATCTTTTTCCAAATTCGAAACTTTCTCCTCACGGATCACTACCTTTGAAGAAGAAAACGCCTATGTTGGGTCATTGCCCAAAACTTTTAATTTCTCTTTTTCAGTTTAAACCCAATCCTCTCCTAAGAGATAATCATCAGCATCTTTGGCCTCTTCTCCTAACACATTGATTATAACCTTATTAATAGTCAAAGCTTTTTGTGACTCCACATGAGTGTGCCGAGAAGAAACTAGGTGATGATTCTCCTCTCGTTTCTTGTCAACATCTTTTTCCAAATTCGAAACTTTCTTCTCACGGATCACTACCTTTGAAGAAGAAAACGCCTATGTTGGGTCATTGCCCAAAACTTTTAATTTCTCTTTTTCAGTTTAAACCCAATCCTCTCCCAAGAGATCATCATCAACATCTTTGGCCTCTTCTCCTAACACATTGATTATAACCTTATTAATAGTCAAAGCTTTTTGTGACTCCACATGAGTGTGCCGAGAAGAAACTAGGTGATGACGATCACCTTTGTCACCAGAGCGATAACGATCACCCTTAGTAGAAGAATCATCATCGGTTTTACGAACCGATTTCGATTTATCGGAGACCAAAGAATCCCCTTGAGGAGGTGAGTATACAGCACGCGAAATCAGCCTCCCAGTCTTAACGTATTCCCACAGTGAGTGTGGGAACCGAAATTCACACTGTCAATGTTATGTGGTTCACGGATTCTCTGTGGCTAAAAAGCGACGAGATCAGTCGATGAATTCGAGAATTTAAGTTAAGATTACTAAACTAAACTGCAAAGACAATAAGATGGAAATCGTGAGTAAATTAGATATAAAAACAGACTGCGATATTGAAGTAAATAAGATTCAAACTACGAAACGAAGATGTGATAGGATGGAATCAATACGAGACAGATTGCGACGCGAAATGCATATAACAACGATAAAGTAACAGGATTCAGATAAGTATAACGTAAGCGAAGAACAATATGAATACGAAAGTGAATCGTAGATCTAAACAGAATCGTAAACGAAAAACAATATGAAAGTAAACG
>OVAN01011688.1:0-14444 GCA_900406275.1 Anastatica hierochuntica | reverse complement strand
GGACGTATCGTGTGGTCTTGTGAAAGTTATCCGAGGGCCATCGATGCTAACTGTGGCACTTAGATGCTTCAGTTGCTTGCGGATGGACAGACAGCCTGAACGATGGGGATCTCGGAGCTTTCAGATATCCTTACGATCCCATGTCCGAAGGAGGAAACATCGTTTTCGAGACCCTTTTCAGGCATCGATTTTGTCGGGACAGTTTTTGACACCAACAGCCGGCGGGGCAGAGACCCAAATGGGGATCGCAGGGATAGGAGAGGAAGGTTCATCGAAATCTAGCAAACCCAGCAGGTCAGCAGGCATAGATTTCGCGTTAAAACTTAGTGTCGCCTCCGTCTAACCTAGCCTTCTGCTATCAGTGGGGAGGAGGTAAAAGTCATCAGTTTTCCATCTACATAACCCAATGACGAAGATTTAAAGAGCTGAAATCTCAAAACAAGGGAGGTAAAAAGCTACAAAAATCCTAGACAATTATAAATCCATAAGCAATATCTACAAGGGAAGAAGGAAAGAAAATCTTTACTAGATTGGAATAACGAGAGGTGGGATGATTATGCGGCAAAGTCAACGAAGAATAAAATTTCCAAAAAGCGAAGGCAGTGGAAGATAGGAGTTTGAATATGAATATTCAACAGTAGGAAAGGAGAGAAGTAAAGGAAAGTTAGGAAAATGTAAGGGTTATAGCGCAATTTTCGAAGCCACGTTTAAATTTGAAATAATGTGGGTCACGCTGTTAGAGATCTCCCAAATTTGCTGCCATTATTGCTATCAGAGAATCGGCAAGTCAATGCCTTAAGCATCCCTTCCCACCAGCAGCGCAACTCGTCGACTTAGATACATGAGTATTGTTACACGGTTTATAGTATTACACCTATATTAGGTGTTGGCCTGTGCATTTCAATAAATTGTTCTTGAAATACACTAACCGACACCTTTTTTGATTTGTAAACTCTTGCTCGCTAAACAGTCTCGCGGAGAATGGAAAAAACGGTTTTTTCGCTGCAAGCTCATACAAAAGGTTTGGTTAAGATATGTCAGAAAACAAAAATCGAAAACCCAAAGCAAACTTTCTAGGGCACCATACTTTCGATGTCCATTTTGAGCCTCTCCACACACCTAGCAACTTGAAGAAACAAAAACCGATGTACATACAAAACTTTTTTATAAAGAAGTTATAAATATTGAAGTTATTTCTGTTATCTCTTTCTTGGTTATTAATCAAACTACGTTATTATAAATAGCATACAAAAAACTCGGTTCGACTTTTGTTTATGATATGAAATCAAAGAAGAGCAAAAACATTAAAACTAAAAAGAAACTTGCAAGGAAAATTTTGTTCTTATTGAGAGAGCAACCTTATCAAAGAGAATCATCAAAAATTGACTTTTTCTCAGCCCCAAAGTCTTTGTTTCTGATTCAGGTGAAAACTTTTTAAAAGAAAAATTGACCAGGAGAGAACCATTAGAAATAATAACAGAAGAGGGATAACACAAGGTGAATCCTCCACGGACGATTTCACCTGCACAATACCACTCAAAGCATTCGAGACCAAACAATGCAGCGATTCCAACATCTTCAACCTTTAGATCCACTTTGTTCTTCCATATGTTCTTTGCGTAGTCTAGTTCAACAAAAACACAACCGGTGACTATTGACATCTATAACTCCCCGAAACAAAACCGTTGACGTTTGTAATACCCTCCCCATGTTTCACCCCCATTTCATCTTAAAGATACACGCTCCATGTTTTTATAATTGTATGGTTAAATAATAAATTATTGTCTCACGTCCTCATAGTCATCGATCACGAAGAGTAAAGAGAGAGTATGCTCTCTCACCTTTTGTATTCTTCATATCCACACGCGCTCATCTAAACACCCAATGTACGACTATTCGAATTAGTTTGTGTAACTTTTAAACCCCCTCCCCCCTCTCAAACACTAACTCCACGCTAAACGATCATCATCATCAAATTTATTGAAACCACAATTGTAGAAAGAAAGAACAACGACCGCAATGTACTTATTCAAACACCAACATAAAGAAAATAGCAGGTAGTCTAAAAAAGCCCCAACAAATGGAAGAAACAAAAACCAAAAGAAAAAACAAGAAAGCAAATGGCCCAAGAAAAAAAAAAAAACCAATATTCAATCCTCAAACGAGAACAGGCCTGCAAAAAAAAAGAAGTCCAAAGTCAAACAGGCAAACAATTCTAAAAAAAAAGAAATAAGAGTTTGAGTCAATGGTTCTTAATATCTTAGGTTCAAACTCATCTAAGAAAAGAACATTCAAAGATTTAACATCTGTCAGAATCACATGATTTGAATATTGGTCATGAAGATAATCAATAGCTTCCCCTAACTCAATCTTTGTTTCCATCTCAATACATGCTTACCTGTCGAAACTGAATCATACTTAACATATATTAATGCAGATATGTCCAGATGATTTAGAAAGAAACAAAACAAAAGTTAATGAAACCTAGTCCGTGAAAAAAAACGCATGCACATTACAACCAATGGCCAAGAATACAAATATGTAGAGGAGAGGTAAATAAATCGAGAGCATGGATCTTGTTTAATAAGATAAAGATGAAGTTTCGTAAACAAAGAAACCACCACATAATAGCTTCAAAGTAATATTTTATTAGGTAATTGAAAGCCTGAGAATTATCACAGGAACGAATTCAAAGATTGTAACAATAGATTTCTCTACAAAACTTTAGTATATTACTAGATCTCTTTCAACAAACCATACAAATTTTTGAACAGAAAATATAGCAAAATCAAGACGCCATTATCTTGCTAATCTCTAGCCTATACTACTCAAGAATCGAATACCAAGTTCATGAGTCTCTCATCTTTTTGCGTCTTACAAAAGCAGAAACAAAAATTCCAAAGCTCTCGTTCTTTTTCTCTTTCGAAAACATTCAAAAGAAAATAAATCCCATTCTTAATCTATTAATACCCAAAGATCAAAAACTCTAGAAAACTAATAGATAATTATGAAATATAAAAACATTAATATTTTCATAATTATCTTCTTCATGATATCTCCTCAAGAATATTCTCCAACAATCTCCAGCAGCCAAAATCAACCAAATCTTCTTGATTCGCAATATCGTGTTCATCCTTATCCAGAATATTTTTGTTGCTTCCATTCCTGTAACAGTAAGGCGAACCTGTGACATCGTCACTTCGCCTTACTGTCACAGGTACTGTCACAAGTACTGTCACAAGTACTGTCACAGGCACTGTCGCAAGTACTGTCACAGCTCTTGCATCTTTAATCTCTCCCTTTTTAGTTTTGTGTCTCTCAATCACCTGCAACATATAAACCACACAGCTACCACACAACGCAGACAAGTCAAAAAGTCAATGAGATTTAAACAAAAACATCTCCCTAACATTGACGTACACCAACAGATGAGACAGACCACTAAAAGTTCTCCAAAAATACACCAACATGTCTGTTCTCTTACTCCCCCATAAACCTACACTAGTCAATAAAATAAAACCTAAGAAAATCAAAAACAACTTCTATATTCGACCACTCCCCCATCATCTAAGCTTCATCAGTCACCTCGACTCCTATTCTCCCCATGCATGAGAGCGCGCAAAGTTAAAAAAAAACAAGATGTTTGAGGGATCAAGCAGACTTACCTGTTGGACTTTATAGGTATCATGTGGAAATTCTGACTTGTAGAAACATGTGTAGGCATACCTCGTTGTTCCAGTTGTTGCAAAGGTGGACTTTGTCTTTCCCTTTGTCTTCCCTGACTGATGCACAACTCTGCCTTTTAGAGGAATTTTTCGGTAAGTCTACTAGTCATATTGTATTTCATTTGTGCTATCAATCCAGCTCGCTGCGACACACACATATTTTCATTGCCAAAGAAAAGTATCAAAGATAACATTTCTTTTAAGTCCTTCCTGATACAGTGCATGATGTCACAGCATACTAGAATTAACCAAGACCATCCTTGATTCACTGCAACACTTGATGACACAGATTAGTGATAAAACTCATAGACTACACTAACACAACCACTAGAAATCAAATCACATAGTAGGAATATAATCTGCAATGACGTTACACGTGTCACATCATTGAATTAGATTGAAAAAACGAAATTTAATTTCTATTAATTTTTGAATTTCACAGACCATTTTCTCTTGAAGTACTTTAGGGGCTGCCTCAGCATCTAGATCAAAGATTATACTTAGCTCCTTAAGACTTGTGACAACTGGTGATCATGCCTTTGAAGGTTAGCTTTCACTCTGTCAGGCCTTTATCATACCCCTTAGTCAGTTTTCAACCTTTATTCGTCATAGAAAGAAACAGTAATTTGGTAGATACAAGCTATATTTCAGCGACCACACCTTGTACTATCATTGGTTTTCCTCAAGTACAACCACTGTCACAAATATTGACATAGTAAGGCTTGCACCATCACTTGACTTCTCAAGTGCAAGATTTTTTTTCTCATAAGACTTTAAGTTCTTTTTCAACTTTTTACAATCTTTCTTTATGTGGAATATGTACTTTTCAGAGCATGACGACATGATTCACAGCTTTTTCCATCTAGGGTTTTAGATTCCAAACAAAGTCAAAGCCTTATATACACCTGAACCAGTACCTATCACAGCCCTGCACACTCGACAAAACATTATATCTCACATACACCAATTGATTTCCTCAAGGTGAAAAAACGGTTAAAATTCAATGGTTTTGTGAACAAATCAGCCAATTGCAACTCTGTGACAACATGTTCAATCACTACTTGTTTCTCCTCCACCAGTTTTCTGATGAAGTGGTGCCTTATGTCAATGTGTTTTGTCCTTGAGTGTTGTACCAGATTTTTGGATATGTCAATGGCACTTTCGTTGTCGCAGTAAATCAAGAACGATCAAGAGTCCGTTCCGTAATCAGCTGACATCTGCTTCATCCATATTAGTTGTGTGCAACAACTTTCCATAGCAATGTATTCAGCCTTTGTTGTAGATAGAGACACAGAGTTCTGCTTCTTGCTCAGCCATGAAATCAGGTTGTTTCCTAAGAAGAAACAGCCTCCACTTGTACTTTTCCTATCATCCACACTTCCATCCCAGTCAACATCACAATATCCAGCAAGATTCTTGTTCGATCCCTTAGCATAATAGATACCAAAGTTGATTGTCCCCTTGACATACTTGATGATTCTCTTCACTGCCTCAGGATGGAAATTCTTAGGTTTAGCTTGATACCTGGCACATACCCTAACGCTTAAGCTTAAATCTAGTATAGTTGCAGTAAGATACAACAGACTCCCAATCATCCCTCTTTATAGCTTTGAATCAACGTCTTCACCAGTCTCGTGTTTGCATAACTTGGTTATAGTACCAATGGGTGTCCTTTCTTCTTTGCAGTGGTTTAGACCAAACCTTGTCACTAAGTTTCTGGCATAAGTACTCTGTGATACAAATACTCCTTCTTCTGTCTGACATTTCTGCAGTCTCAGAAAATACTTCAGCTCTCCCACGTGCTCATTTCGAACTCTTGTGTCATGTTTTGAACGAATGCATCAACCAGATTCTGTGAAGTTCACCCAAAGATAATGCCATCTACATAGATCTGAACCACCAGAATATCTCCTTCTTGTTCCAAGATGAATAATGTCTTGTCGACACTCCCTCTAACATAGCCTCTGTTAATCAGAATTTTGTTAGACGTTCATACCAGGCTCGTGGAGCTTGCTTCAATCCATATAGTGCCTTGTTCAGCTTGTAAACATGATCAGGACTTGTGGCATCTTCAAAACCTTTGGGTTGTTGTACATACACTTCTTCTTGTAGTAGTTCATTCAGAAAATCACTCTTGACATCCATCTGATACACAGTAAATGTTAGGATACACGTCATACCGATAAATAGTCTGATGGATTCCAGCCGTGCCACAGGTTCAAATGTTTCTTCAAAACAACTCCTTCTATCTAAGAGTATCCTTGTGCGATTAGTCTTGCCTTGTTTTTGACTACCACACCATTTTCATCAGTTTTGTTTTTGAAAATCAACTTGGTTCCTACTACATTCACTCCATCTGGTGGTGCCACATGTTCCCATACTTAATTTCGAACAAACTATTCCAGTTCTTCTTGCATAACCCTAATCTAGAATTCATCATCTAGTGCTTCAATATGATTTTTTTGGTTCAAATGAGGCTACAAAACAAGCAAATTGTACCATCACCCTGAAGTTGATGGTTACTCCTCGATTTAGCCACGAAAAAAGGTTACGATCCTATAGTCACGTTTTTTCGTGGCTAAAACGTGACTATAGCATCTTTTTTACTAGTGTGGTCATATGCAATCGAGTGTTATATACTCGATATGCAGAGCTACTTCCAGAGTAACCAAGAAAAATGCTCTTATCACTTCTCTTATCGAATTTTCCCAGATGGTCCTTGTTGTTAAGAATGTAACATCTGCATCCAAATATATGGAAATACCCCATATTTGGTACCTTTACCTTCCAAATTTCATAAGGAATCTTTGTAGTGCCCCTCCTCACATAGACTCTATTGATGATGTAACATGCCGTATTGATTGCTTCTGCCCAAAATCTGGTTGGTACATCATTTCCATGCATCATTGCTCTGGCCATTTCTTGTAGAGCTCTATTCTTCCTTTCTAC
The DNA here is from genome assembly GCA_900406275.1 of Anastatica hierochuntica. Classification (NCBI taxonomy): domain Eukaryota; kingdom Viridiplantae; phylum Streptophyta; class Magnoliopsida; order Brassicales; family Brassicaceae; genus Anastatica; species Anastatica hierochuntica. The sequence continues at coordinate 7,770 of OVAN01011688.1, read as the reverse complement.
TATACAATTTTGTTGAGGCGTTCTTGGTGCAGAGAATTGATGTACAATACCTTGACTCTCACAGAATGTCTTCATGGTTTCATTCTGAAATTCACCACCATGATCACTCTGAATCTGCTTCGGACCACCTTTCCCATTCAATAGCTATAGTGCCCATATCTTGAAACTTTCCACTGTGCTAGCCTTGTCTCGAATGAATTTGACCCATGTGAACCTTGAGAAATCATCAACTAGCACAAACACATACCTCTTTCCTGCAATACTTTATGTCTGCATTAGACCCATCATATATATTATGTACTAGATCAAGTATTGTCTTTGACTGAATATCTTGAACCTGTTTGGGTTGTACCTTTACTTGTTTTCCCTTGTTGAGGGACCACACACCATCTTATCTGTCTGTTTGAGCTGGGGCACTCCACGAACTATTTCCTTATCAACAATGTTTGTCAGATGTCTGATGTTCATATGACCTAGCCATTGATGCCACATATTCAGATCATCCCTAGCAGATAAGCATTAAGTGAGTTTTCCAACATGTAGCAGTTATTTGTTGATCAAATTCCTTGTAGCACAACTCTTCCTTTCTCGTCAATCACTTTGCAGTCAATTTTTGTGAACTGAACCATCAAAGTTTCATGATAGAGTTGACTGACACTAATCAAGTTTGCTTTCAACCCCTGAACTAGGTACACATTCGTCAGTGGTGGAAGATCTGTTGCATAAGTATCTCTCTTTTCTTTGATACCTCCTTGACTCCCATCTCTGAAAGTGACATTTCCTCCTTTGATTGTCTTGATGTTTTGAAGGTTTTCCTGTGAACTTGTCATATGTCGAGAGCATCCACTATCAAAGTACCATGGTCTGCTGTGTTCTGGCTTAGCTGCTAATAAGGCCATACTACACCTTAGAGTAAGTCCAGTTGCAATACTCCTTGTTGTATTTGCTCTCAGATCAGTACTTTTCACCCAAACTTGATTTCGATATCCGTTCCACCAGTACTTCCCTAGACTCATCAGTCGTTTCACCCTTTCTTTGAACTTGTAGAAGTTGACCTTGAAATGTCTTGACTTGCCATAGAAAAAAGACCCTATTTTCTCACGGGTTTGGTTTCCATTTCTAATTTCTCAGCATGTAGCATCTTGCTTGGCACAAACTTGATATGTTCTGAATCTGATCCTCTATAACCATTGTACCCCAAACCTCTTGTGGGTCTCTCTGTTCTGCCACAACTTAAGATCTCATCCAGCTTTAGAGACCTCGTAAGCATTCTGATAGTCTTGTACTGATGATCCAGTTTTGCTTGAAGTTCTTCAGATAATTTCTTCTCAGCATGTACTTCCTTCATCAGCATGTCTGCTCTGTTTGCTATAGTCAAAATTTCTTTCATCAGGCGCAAGCTGTCACAGCTAATCTTTTTTCAGCTTTTAGCTCATTTTGTAGTATGACCACCAGTGACTCAAGACGTTCCTTCTCTTTGATCAACTATACATTGTATTTTCCCAGCTTAACCAATGTCTGACACACTTGATGATAATTCTTAGTAATATCACCATCTTGTTCATCATCTGTGAGATCTTCAGATTCAGAATCTGATACCTCAACTCCTTCTTCAATTTCAGTGGTACCAATAAATGAAACAAAATTGTATGCTTCCTCTTCTTCCTCATTGTCTCCATCTGTCTCATTTTCGTCTATCCCAATCAAGGATTTTCCTCTGCGATGCTTCTGATCGTTTACACTCCAACTGTGTATGACCAATCTCTTTGCATCCAAAACATTTTATCTCCCTTCGTCGCACTGTTGGACACTCTGCTTTAAGATGTCCAAAGCCTTTGCGTTCATAGCATTGTATTTCTGGATTCTTAGTAGACTTCTCTGCCTCAAGTGGTTTCTTCGTGACAGTGAACCTTTTTGACCCTGTCACTGCTCAACTCTTCGCAATACTCTATCAAATCTTATCACAAGCATACTCGCATGATCTTCTGTCGTATCCATCTGTTGCGTGGTTTCATGAGAGGTCAATGCCACACCTTTTTCTTTCTTAACTCCTCCATCTAACTCCATCTCATGAGCTCGAACCATTCCCACAACTTCATTAAAGTTGATTATATCAATGTTAAGGGACACTGACATAGCTGCCTTGTATGATGTATACTTAGCTGGGAGACATCGCAGAAACTTTTTGACCAACTTTTTGTCCTTGTATCTCTTTCCTAAGTTAAGAGCTTCTTGTGCCAAGGAACTTATCTGAAAACTGAACTCCTCAATTGTCTCATGCTCCCCCCATGTTCAGATTCTCAACCTTTGAAGCCAAAAAATCTTTCCTTGAGCTCTGCACTTTTTATGTTCCCTCAAAATGTTTCTGAAGTATGTCCCATGCTTCCTTGGCAATCTCAGTTCCATGAATCAGCTCAAAATGTTTTTGCGAGACACTTGCATGTATGGCAGATAGAGCTTGAAAGTTGTACTTTGAAATCTTCATCTCTGTTTCAGTCCAGTCTTTCTCTGGTTTAAGTGTCACAACCCCTGACTTATCAGTAACTGTTGGTTCTGTCCATCCTTTCACAACAGTTGTCCATGCCATAGCATCAATATCCCTTATGATAGATCTTATCCTTGACTTCCAAGAACCATAGTTCGTTCCATCAAGCATGATTTTTGCACTGGATATATATCAACTCGTGATAGTTCTCCATTTTCCGCAGGATCACACCTGTTATAAACTGAACTGGTGACTGCTCTGATACCAATTGAAAGTGTGAGGACAATCACAGGAACGAATTCAAAGACTGTAATAATAGATTTCTCTACAAAACTTTAATATATTACTAGATCTTTTTCAACAAACCATACAAGTTTTTGAACAGAAAATATAGCAAGATCGAGACACCTTTATCTTGCTAATCTCTAGCCTATACTACTCAAGAACCAAATACCAAGTTCATGAGTCTCACATCTTTTTGCTTCTTACAAAAGCAGAAACGAAAATCCCAAAGCTCTCGTTCTTTTTTCTCTCGAAAACGTTCAAAAGAAAATAAACTCCATTCTTAATCTATTAATACCCATATATCAAAAACCCTAGAAAGCTAATAGATAATTATGAAATATAAAAATATTTGTATTTTCATAATTTTCTTCATCATTATATCTCCTCGAGAATATTCTTCAACAATCTCCAGTAGCCAAGATCCACCAAATCTTCTTGATTCACAATATCGTGTTCATCCTTATCCAAAATCTTGTTGCTGCTTCCATTCCTGTGACATCGTCACTTCGCCTTACTATCACAGGTATTGTCACTTCGCCTTACTGTCACAGATACTGTCACAGGTACTGTCACAAGTACTGTCACAGGTACTATCACAAGTACTGTCACAAGCACTGATACAAGTACTGTCACATCTCTTGCATCTTCAGTAAATACGTATGCATATTTAAACTTTACAACAAACCAAATTGACGAAAAGTTTTAGATAATCTTTCTAATTTCTTTTATCAAAAAAATAACATAATTTTCAGTTGGGTTAAAGTCGTCTTTAACAACAGCGAGAACATTTATTTAAGCGAAAAATAAGCGCAAGCCATTAGGAACGCGACACGTAAGCGAATATCGTCTTTAAAAAAAAAAAAAGCGAGCTCCAAAATTATGTCACGTCACCCACAAATTATGTGGGCTTGTCACATCAATAATCGACATCTTCGATGGTGAGTCTCATCATGGGTATCTTACTGTTATTATATTAATATTTTAAATAATTTAATTATATAATTAAAATTAATAGTAAAAATTATTGTAATCCAATTAGATAAAGACGCATAGAAAGAAAGATGATTTTCAGGCTCATTATGTTGTCTATTATTTTTATTTTAACATTAGAAACTCTATGAAGATATTTTAAGGACGATGTGGAAAAGTAAAGATGTAAATTTGGTACCGTACGCGTCTAAGTACCTTGCCTGCTCGTGCCTGCTTCGCGTTGTTTTTTGCGGCTATGTGGACCGACCCGAGGGTCCGAAAAAGTATAATCAATCCCTGGAAATTTCAAAAGTTGAAAGGTATATTGTTTTCTCAATTACCAATACACTCATAAAATGCATTTTGTGTATCTTCTTTTATAACTAAATTGTAATGACCCCGACCCGAGAGTACCGGGCTGCTCCAAATGGTATCGCCAAAACCGGACCAAACTTCACCAACCAGCCAACAAATTTATCACTTCTAACTTTACCTGCAGAAACACCAAAAAGGAAAAGGGAGAAAAGAGAGGGGTGAGTGACTTTTCAAACAAGCCACACAGTGAGAACGGACCCGACTCCGCCTCACCCGCTACCCGCCTAACCCGCTAGACTAGAACTAGACCACAACCCCTAATGAAAGCACAGAAGACACCTAGTGTGTCACGCAAGCAAACTACCAAACGCTGCGGGTACTGATCCCACCCTTCACAACCCCACCCCATAAATAAGACTGATCCAGATGGCTTCGCTAAAACAATTTTGACTGACTCAGACTCCTAGACTCTCCTACTTGAAAAGATGTTTTTCCTAGACGCCTAGCAAAACACAAGCCTCAATACTTGGTGTCAACTTTCCCCCTCGCAGCAATAATCAACCCTAGTTTGCACATCATCGGATCCAATCATGGCCTAAGCAATCTCCCACAGAACCTGCCGCCAACCAGGCCAGTGACCGGGCTGCCATTTACATTCCCTCCGAAAAACCGGTATGTCCAGAGCCAGGGCTTCCTTTTAACCCGCCAGTCCTCTTGCCTATGTGGCTCAACTGACGGACCATCCCCCGTAGTCTCTTGCCCTCACCAAAGGACTCACCTACGATGGACAGTAATTGTCCCCCACCAGGGGCACCTACCCCCGGTAGTGGCAATCTCCGACTACCGCCGCAACGGTACTACACCAAAGCAAGGGGGAAAACACCACACGCTTCACGTTCCTACAGTAGGCTCCGCGCCCACTGGAGGAGACCATCCATTTCGTTCTACTCCTAATTAAATCCGCGTAATTCTCAAACAATGCCAAATTAGACTTACTCCCTTTTAGGATTTAGGTTATCAGACTCTATCCTAGGCTCGACTTAGCGACCCACAAACAATCGCACTTAGGCGTATAGGGCTTTATACATAACAATACATAATACATACACTTATTCGTGCCGAGACTTATAGCTCGATACTCGCCGATACTCTAATCCTAGCCTAACGAGATTAGGACGATAACGAATGAGAACGAAGGCGGGAACTCCTCACCTTGGCCTAATCGTCTGATAGCTGCCGTGGTTTGCGACTTCTACTCCCATTTTCGGGACTTCTGCAGATTCCTCCGCAGTGTTCTGATCTCCCGGGCTTGACCCTTCGCCAACACCTTCCCCTCTATTACCCCAAGCAGCTCCTCCCTCGGAAGAGGATGAACCCTGAAAGGAAAACCGGTTAGTCCTCTAAACCAGAAATCCTGCCCAAAAAGGAAACTTGCTATTTATAGAATCCTGCTATAAATAGAAGCTGCCCTAAAAGGAAACTTCCTAAAAAGGAGACTTTCCAAAAGTGGAAACTTTCTAGAAATGGAAACCTGCCATTTTAGAAAAGTTCCAAGAATGGAAAGTTCCAAGAGTCGGGGCTTACCGAGGTGGAAGACTCCTGAGCTGTGTCTTCCGGGTCCCGGTCTCCCCTTCCAGCACCGGTTCCCGAAGACCCTGCCTGTCGAACACTCCCTCTCCATGTGTCCAGCTTCACCGCACTTGAAGCAAGCGCCTGCTTCGCGGCTCTGAGCGGCTCATCTGCTTCTACCGATTCATCTCTGGACCGCTTCCGGGAACCTTCCGCTTTGCCTTACCAACATTGATGCATGGTAGATCCGCAGAATACTGCAACTTCATCCTCCGGTTTAGATATTCTGGTTTGCTGCTCTGATCCGGTTATCTTCCCGGTTTGGTTCACCCTTCCGGTTGGGTCTCCTAATCCGGTTTCCTTTCCGGTTTGGATTTCTGCCTCGGTTTTTTCGGAACCGGTACCCGGTTCGGTTTTCACTTCGGTCCGGTTATCTCCATCGATTTTCTCCATTTCGGATTCAAGGGTGGGTCCCACGGTTTCCTTCTCTCCCAAGGCACCGAAAACCCTAGCTCCCACAACTCCAGTTGACTTGGGCCGCACGTCAACTCCCTCTCCTAGGGTTTCCGTTGCACCCGAGCCACCACTAGCATCCCTGGCTCTGATCACGCCCCCGACGGCGCTTGTCACCCACTCTGGGACCTCCGCCGCACCACCCGAGCCGCCGATCACCGTCGCAACCACACCACGGACCGCGATCACGCCGTTCCTCGCCTCACAACCCTCGGACCACGGCTGTTCCTCCGTGATCGCCGTGGTTTTGCCTCCCTCCGACGTCGCATCACCTCCTCTGGTGACCACGACGCCCTCCCCATCCTCCATAGCCTTTTCCGACGTCAAAACCACCACCACGGGACCCTTCTCCTCCTTGGATTCGATCTCCTTCATCACCACCACGCCGGTTTGGCTCTTCCTCCTCCTTTCCACCACCGTGGCGCACGGTTCTCTCACGCCGTGCCCTCCTCCGCGGTGGCTCGCCGCTCCTCGTTCCTCATCTCCCCCGCGACTCATCATCTTCTTCTTCCTTATTCTCTCTCTTTTTTTTCTTAGGTTTTGCGTGAGTGTGAAGAAGAGAGAAAGAGAGCTCTAGTGTTTTAGGGTTTAGGTTGGGGGGTTTCGGATTGGGTTAGCGGGTTTAGGACCAGATTTGGGTTAGTGGGCTTAGGTTTGGGCCGGGTATTACATAAATCTTCTTCCACAACGAATCAAATACAAGATTTGTAACAATCTATGCTTGCACATTCTTAGAGGCCTTCATGAGGAGTATCATGTACTTAGAGTCTATAAAAACTAAATTCGAAGCAATAGCTATTAAAAATAAGACTAAAAATGTTATTCCGAATAACAATCAAGGAGCATTCAAAAACAACAAACAAATATCTAAGTTGTTTAAGGAGGAATAGTATATCAAAGTTGTAATTTTGTTTAATGGAGTTCCACGCAAGTACAAAAATTTAACTTTTGCAGTACTGCATCTCTTTAATGATCTACAAGGAGGACCTCATCAACCACAACTTTTACTATTTTCTGTTAGTCAATTTAATCATATCAACAAACATTTGGTGTATACATTTTTACACTATAAGAAAAAGGCTCATTTGCGAGGAAGATATTACTCGTAAGTTCCTCGCAAATCATAATTTGCGAGGAATTTACAAGTAAAACCATACCCTCGCTAAACGTTACTCGCGAAGTCCGTTTACTCACAAATTACTCGCAATTTTGCGAGGACCACATATCCTCGCTAGTTTCTCGCAAATTTTTAAGTAAACTACGAGTAAACTTTTGCGAGTCAGCGGCAACAACAAAACACTAGTAACTTTTACAAGTCAGTTGCGAAGACCTGTCGCAAATTCCTAGCAAAAATTTGCTAGGAACTTGCGACATACCACTCGCAATTTCCTAGCAAAATTTTGCTAGGAATTTGCAACAGATCCTCGCAATTTTTTAGCAAAATTTTGCTAGAAATTTGCGAGAGATCACTCGCAATTTTCTAGCAAAATTTTACTAGAAATTTGCGAGAGACCACTCTCAATTAGCTAGCAAAATTTTGCTATAAATTTGCGAGAGACCACTCTCAATTTCCTAGCAAAATTTTGCTAGAAATTTGCGAGAGACCACTCACAAATTTCTAGCAAATTAAGTTT